>VNJQ01003204.1:0-87036 GCA_008042515.1 Drosophila truncata | reverse complement strand
AATAAATAATAATACTTTATTTTGAATTTAAATTCAAATTTGGCGCTTATTTTGCAGTGTGACCAACTCAACGGTATCTAGTTCATTCTGACAGTGTGACCAGATCACATCAATCGTTTTTATAACAGTTTATGCCAGTTTTCGGTCGCTTGCTACTGCCTTCTGTTCGCCTGGTATCTGAAATTAAGAAATTTATAAATTTGCACTGAAAATGTTACAATCCCTGGTAGAATAATTCATAAAAATAGTATATATTTATTAAAATTGAAAAATGTAAAAATAAACATTATAATTAACTTAAATCGTACTGAAAATACCCAGATTGTAGTCTGGATTTGTGCCTACAACAACAACCAAAGCTACAAGATTTTGTACAACAACAATAACAAAAATATTTTGACAACAAAAATTTGCAAAAAAACCTTAATTTCATATATGATCTAAAACACATCTCTTCAACCGCCAAATTTGAATTTACTTAAAAAAAACATAAGTTTATATTTTAAAAGGGTCGTAGGAGCATGAAACGCCATCAAGCGGCCGCCGATTGAACTACAGCTTGTTGGCGAGGGGAAGGATAGGGAAAGAACGCGGTATTTTCGCTGACATTTGATATGGTCACACTGCAATGAAGAAGTCGCGCCAAAATAACCCGCCTAATTTGAATATTGAGAAACATCAAAGTTATGATTTTTTCTATTATTTCCCTGATTGTTAATATGGCAGCTATAGGATACAGTCGTTCGACTTTTATGAAATTTAAATCGAAATTCTGGAATATTAATAAGTGGCGAAATCTAAAGTTTGATGAAAATATGTTGAGAAACAGGGAAGGGATCGAACATTTTGCCGATCGTTCCTATTGTTCCTGATATAGTCGTTCGATCCGGCCCGTTCCGACTTATGTAGGAGTGAGAGCATAGAGAAGTCTAACTGCAAAGTTTCATTCAGATAGCTTTGAAACTGAGGGACTAGTTTGCGGACGGACAGACGAACGGACAGACGGACATTCCTAGATCGACTCGGCTGTTGATCCTGATCAAGAATATATGTACTTTATAGGGTCGGAGATGTCTCCTTCACTGCGTTGCAAACTTCTGACTGAAATTATAATACCCTGCAAGGGTATAATGATTTATTTTATATTCAGTGTGGAACGGAGACATATTTATTGTATCGTTCAAAGTTAAATTCGTATACATTTTATACTTATTTCTATTAACATTCATCTAACAATGATGTATGTTTATAATGGGTTAGTATCATATTCATATTTTGGACTTGCTGGTCGATATAACGCCAACAGGACAACAAACATTTAAAGCTATATATTATATTGCATAGCCACGTTATAGTAGTAGTCTGCTAAGCCTGCTAAACATTAAATGCATTCGAGTAATCATTGTTTATACAGTTTATATGTAAATACTTTTAACAATCCAGTTGCTAGTTAACTTTGAGATTCTATTGATTTGTACAATCTAAAATGATCAAATCAAATGGAAAGAGTGTATAGTTATTGTGTACAATATTGCTTGGCTTAATGAAAGTATTATGTCATCTAAGTTGGACTTGCTGCCTGCAGTTTCATGAGCTCCTGCACAATTCTAAACTCGTGACAGTCGGGGCACACCAAGCGACCGTTGGAACGATTTGTCCGCTGTACCTTCTCGTGGCAGACAATGTGAACGAGCTTCAGGTTCTTAAGCGAAAAAATTTCCAGAAAATACTCCAGTACCGAAATGTCGACTACACGCTTTTTGTGCAACGAGCAATTTCGCAGCGGCTGGCTGACAAGGTCCTCAACATTAGCCACCAGGGCGGGCAGAATTGTGCGACAGAGCTCGATCTGATGATCCAGATTCCAGACCTGAAACAAAATCAGATTCTCCCGCGATGCATACGGATTTATAGTGTGCTGCATGGGGCAGCAATTTCCATTCTCGGAATAAGAACCCTGGCAGTAGAAATCGCCCAAGTCTGTGCATAGGGCCACCGACCACTCATCTAGAATAGAGTTCTCTTTGGTGTATTCCTTGATCACCTGCCGCAGTCTCTTGCTCGGCAATATACTGCCCGCATCCGTTTCCTCGTCTCCCAGCTGATGCTGTTGCAGGAAGTCGTGCTTCTGCTTGCATTTCCTATCGAACATCATCGAGAAGTAGTCGCAGCCAATGAGCAGATACCGAAACTGCTCAAGCACCGAATTGATCACCTGACGCGCCTTGGCATTTTGCCGGTACAACGGACTTCGGGTCAGCTCCTCCTTGGCCTTGTAGTAGTAGCCACGCACCCGTGTCTGCGCTCGCATGGCCATGGCCTCCTCCTTCGAATGGAAGCGCTCCTCTCCGCCCTCGAACCACTCCATATGCTCGGCCTTCAGACTTAGGTGAGCCTTTGTGTTGTCAAGGACGCGACGCTGCTTTTGGAGCTCGTAATCCGTGATCATGCGGCGGAACTTCTCCGGATGCTTTTCGATGAACTCATAGAAAATGTCTGCCACTTTAAGTAGCGGAGACTGCTGTCGCATCTTATCAAACTCAAAGTCCGCATCTGTAAAGAAGCAGGCAGGGTTACAAGTTAAGTATATTATTTGTAAGTTAAGATAATTTTAGGTTTTACCGGTGGTGATGACTGCATCCGGTCCAGCGGCAATAAACAACGTCTGGGACGGCAAGCTTTCCAAGTACTCGTCATCAGACACCTCAAAGCCATCGGACGCCAAATACAAGTGTAATTGCGATATCTAAGGGAGGAATAAACGAATTAGGTGAACTTCCCTTGACATGGCCCAATTAGGACGAGGGCATGGTGCTGGTGCTAACTGTCTCGCCTAAATTCCTGGTTCAGTGGCCTTCAGCAAAGGTTTTTTTTGGCTGGGGCAAGGCCAGCGAAGCAACAAGTGTTCTGCCTACTCCCCAGTCACAGGATGCGCAGGCATGCGCACTGGCTGCCAAGGCTGTGTTGGCATTGAAAGAGAGCCAAACAAACGCGGAAGCCACTGCCAGGGACGTGGCCTTGAAACTGCCAGGGCCAAGAACTTTTAGCACCAAACGGGGGAAATTTTTCGGGATCCGTTTGCTGCAAACTCACCGGAAACTTGTTGTTCGCCTTAGATAGGAGCATTTTCAGGGAATTGGCTCCGATGCCGTACTTTCTGGTTCGTTCGTTATCAGTAACCTTGTAGCCACGCATAGGAGCAGCTGCTGCTTTTTCCCTGGATGTTGATGTTGATAAGCCTTCGTCGTCCTTGAGATCTTGCAGTGGGCTGTTACTGTTGCCTTTGTTGTTTTTGCTGCTACGTGTTGTTGGCGCCATGATCGCTTCTCTAATGTAGTTGAGCATCGTGGAGCTGGCTCATAATAGTTTTCGCGTTTGGAGTTGTATTGGAGCCTTGAAGCAAGTTTCCTTTTCCGTTTCCGCGGACAAAAGCCCAAATAAACTTAGTGCAGCAGTGTTGGGTAATGTGGTATCCTCACCAGCAGTTTTGTCAAAACTTTTTGGGGATAAAAGAGCCAACAAAAAAAAGCTAGTCATTTTTATATAAACAAAACAATATAGTGGTCAACAAATTAGATAAAAAGTTGTTTTTCTGTTGATTTTTTTCTTTTTAAATAATAAATTTATTTAAATTCTGAAAGCAATATATACAAAATCAGCTGTAAAATAGCTAAATCTCCACTGAATTGACCGTTTTCCAGCACTTACGCTGCATTAGAAAACAGCTGTTTAGGCTAATCGTCTTTTTTTTTTGTTAATAGTTGCGAAAAAACTACAACAAACGACTTTAAAGCGTATCATGTTCCGGGCTGCGGTCTTCGCGTAATTACACGCCTCCGGAGTTACCGTCGTGCGATGAATCTGCGGCCCCGTTGCCGCAAGTGGCTGCCACTGGCCACCCAGCAGCTCCGACTACGGAACCTGGCGCGGATTCAGGGATTTAACATAGTGTCCGGATCACTGGAGTCAGGGGAGCAGGAGCAGGTAGAGCCCGACGTGCTCCTTTACTACACGTTACACACGGACAAGGCCAGTGAGGCGTTCTACACCAGCGAGAAACTGCCCCAGCGTCACCAGCAGCAAAAGTGGGCGGAGATCTGTACGGATGACGAGGCCTGGCGTAAATCCAATGCGCAGTGTGTGTGCATAAGGGTGTGGAAACACCGAGCGGCGGAGGGGAGAGATGGCCAAACAACTGAGACTGAAAGCAGGACTACAGAGCTGTACGGGTAGGGAAAATGTTGCCTTTACATGAACTTAATTTGAGCCATTTCCTTTTTCCAGGAGGTCCGCCCAACAGCAAACTCCCAGCAAATTGCCACGCCCACCCGAGCTGCTGTTCACCTGGGGTGTCTACTTCTCCGGCCTTATACCCCTGTCGCCATTAACCCTGGCCCAGTGTGGTAGCAACTGCTTGGTTTTCCAGTTAAATGGAGAGCAGTTCGCCTCCCCGTCGATGATCACCGAGCAGGGCCTACAGGCGCAGCTGCATTTGCATTATCAAAAGTACGCGGAGGAAGAGGAGCGGGAGGAGCCCCGTGATCAGGGAATCAATTCGCCGACTGCCAGCCGCAGTTCCAGTCCCGTGTTGAGGATGAGCACGATGCGGTATGCCCAATTAAAGTGCCAGCAGCACGAGATTCGTCGGAGTTGCAATCTCGACAAGCTGTTATTGCTGCAACGTTTGCAGCGGCTGCAGCAGCAGAAGCTTCGCCAAATGACTGAGGTCCGGAAGGAGATCTCTCGCCTCAGCGTCCAATGCGTGACCAAAAACGAGCTGCGCCTTAAACCTCGCACTACTTCATTGTCCGGCGACCATGCTGCCCACCATCACCATTCCATGGGACGCGCCCTGAGCGTGCTGCTCGCCGAGCAGCAGCAGATCTCGCCCCTCACACTGTACAATGCCCAGCAGCTGACCAAACAGATCGAGCGACTTAGCAGCCAGCAACGACTGCTGCAGACCGAGCGGGAGACCTTTCGACAGCGCAACGAACAGGTTCGCCAGCGTCTGGCAGCGTTGCGCGAGCAACGGGAAGAACTGCAGCAACAGTTGCATGGTCGGCGGCTTCAGCTGGAGCAGGAATGCCTAGAGCTACGCACCATGGCCCCACAGCACTTGGCGCAGCGGGATCAACGACGTCAAATAGTCCGACAGGTAAGAAACCCCCGGCTTGGTCTGGTTGCCTAAAATAAATCGAATTTTGTTGCAGGTGGAGCGCCGCATGTCCACGCTGGTATTGGAGCTGCAGGAGATCTACAATATTCAAAACGTGGGCGGACAGCAGCTTAGCATTTGCGGGATCGCCTTCCCCCACATGGAGCAATATACGAGCGAGTCGCGTCAGGCAGCGAACGCTCAGTTAATGGAGAATGTCTCGCCGCTGGCGGTGAGTGCGGCCCTGGGCTACATAGCGCATATGGTGCAAATGCTGGCCATCATCATGGACCGACCGTTGCGAAACCGCATTCTCTATGAACCATCGAGGTCACGTATTGTAGACGATATCAAGGAGTTAACGTATACTACCAGGGAGTAAGTGTAGCAGTATTCAGTGAATTTTACTTGGTTATTTACATTGATTCTTTCGTTTTCAGATTTCCCCTGTACACGAGATCAATACTTCCGTCACAGCAGACTAAGTATGCCATTTACCTGCTGCGCCAGAATGTCTCCCAGCTGTGCTTCGACATCACCGGTCACTGCGATCTGCGGAACACCTTTGGCAATCTGCTGGAGCTTTTCAATACCCTTCGCTACATTGAACGCACGCAGCGGGATGACGCCGATCAACGGGACGGAGGTAGCGGTGGCGGAGCACGGCTGACAAATGGATTGACAGCGCCGCCGAACTTGTCGCAATCGCATTCTTCGGTAGACATGAATCATGTGCCGCTGCCGACCAGCGCCAATTCGGCGAAAGATGCATTACTTCAACAACTATTGCCGCCAGGCGTCAGTCAGGCTTTGGCCATCGAAGGATATGCATCAACGCAGCGGTAGGTTTACCTTTTCTATTCATAATTTTATGATTTTTAAGTGATTTCCATAACTTTTGCAGCATCTGCCGTTCGGTGGGCTCCTATTCGGATGGCGAAGATGATTATCGGCCCCGACTGGAGCACAACTATTCCAACTCTGACTCCAACATAGCCCTTCAATCGGAGCGAAGCTGAAGAGCGTCATATTCTGCAATATAATTCAGGCGTTTTATTCAAGTATAAACGAAACGCAGCAATCTGCAGTTGTTGTAGTTTTTGAAATGTATTAGTTGGAGAAAAATTTGTGTGTACTTTTAAATTAATCAAAGTTCGACGGCAATGCACAGTTGGTATAATTGCTTTCAACAAAATAGAATGCGATTATTTATGTGTATATTATTTTTAGTTGTTTAAGAGATCTCGCTGTAAATTCCCTTTTATTATTGTTTGTTTGCTAATATAAGCTACGAATAAACATTTTATACACACCAAGTTGTTGAATATTATTTTACCTAAAATAATCAACTTGTAATAAATAAATAATTTGAAATAATTCTTAGCCGCCAAGTAGTGTTGTAAAGTTTGGGCTTCAGTTTTGGCTAAGTTCTGTGACTGTAAGGGCTAAGATAGAACAACTAATTGAGGATCTATTATAACTTTGCCCAATAGTAAAATTGGTTAATATTAATTTATATTTTATAAAAGATTTAGGATATTCTTTTTAACCATAAACATTTTTGTTGTTGGCTACACACCAGCCAGTGCTGTACAACGCCGAGAGTGGTTAATAACAGCTGATTCCGTTTGGCCAAAATTATTTCGCTTGCAGTTGGGCCCCCCGGTTATTCGAGCGTTTAATTAAGACTATTTGGCTAATAATAAATAAATAACGGCCCGGGAGGTGCGGAATAGAGTGTAGTGTAAAAGTGTGAAATAGTTGATTTCCTAAATTGACCCCATATCGACCAGCGAATGAAATAAGAACCTCGGTGTGTCGTCCGTGTGTATTGCCCGATGCGCGAGTGTGAGTGCCAACGGCCCCGGGACTCTTGGCCCCCGTATATTTATTAGTCTTTATTTCTGTCAATTAAAACACCGATCGCACACTGAGTTTATGATGACGAATTGTGGCCGACAACAGTCTCGACCGATAAGCGCTACTGGATCGTCGGAATTCCGCCTCGGGGAATGCCTGTGATTTACGTTTGCCACCCATGTTTACCGCGCAAACAAATAAAAAAAACTCAGGTGCGATAAGAGAAGCACCAGCACCAGCACCAGCAGACTTTTCCGAATTTCACACTCGCCTGTATACCTAAGATTACTCAACAAAAAACGTGGCACTAGGGTTAAGTAAAAGAGTGCAACGTTTACCCTTCATCACCCACCTTGACGGTGAAGACTGAAAACTGCATTTACCAGTGGAGGGGCAAGTTCACGTTCCAAAAGAATCCAACAAATTGAGGCAGGCGCCAAAAACTAACACCTGTGCCTACGTTGCCCAGCTCCCATTATGGCTGACAACAATGTGCCGCTTCGCGACTTTGACGAAGAGAGCGAAACGGACTCGGAGACGGAATTGCTCATACGCAGAGACGTCCCAAGCAACAGCGGCAGCGGCAGCAACAACAACCATGGCAGAAGCAAACGCCGCAAAAGCTCTATGGGCTATAGCGGCGCTGACGGCGACGTCGGCGGTGGCAGCTCTGCCGCCGGCAGCTTTCTGGGCAATCTCTTTGGCCATAGTCTCGGCTCTGCCGCCGGCCAGATACGTTATAGAAATGAGCGGAGTCGCGAGCGCGCCAAAAACTCAAACAGCAGTCACAACAGCAGCAGCAGCGTTTCGAAACTGGCGCAATTAACGCACACGTCATCGGGGGCGGGCAGTGGGAGTGGGAGTGGCACGGGGGTCGGCATCGGCGGATCTACACCGGGAGATAGTGCAGTGACGCCAGGAACAGTACCTGGCGATCTTGCCAATGGCGGAGCACACGGCGTCGTCGATCCGGAGAACGGTTCATCCACGGTCTTCTACCAGCACAATCGGCGGAAGAGCAAGAGCCGCAGCATTGGAAACATCTGCAAGGTCTGTCTGTGCAGGTGAGTTTCCACGTTCCCGTTCGTCAACGCTGCGTATGCGCAATATTTTTATTTCGCTGTTGCAATTATGGCGGGGAGTTAAACGACCGTAAATAGATATAAAATAAACAAGTGTGTGTACAAACTTGCATTCATTTACAGTCAGCTAAAAGCAAGTGATATTTTCTGCATTTTCTTAAAAGTATTTTAGATTCTCTTTTAACTGCTATTAATTAAAATAATGGAATGATATTCAGCTGTTTGGTTTTAAAGTTTAAACAAACTAAATTCAAGCCAAATAAAAAAGCATGACAACGTTATACAAATAATGGTGACTTGGTTTTAAGAAAAATAAACACATTTATGGATTGTATTCAGATTACAGAACATAAACAAATTCAGTATTAAAATGACTTGTAGGAACATTTCTTTCTTAGTACTTAATTCATAATAATTGGCACACAGACGCTATGCCAAAAATTATTTTAAAATTTTACAATCATAAGTAATAAAAGCCAAGGTTTTTAATGCCGTCCTCTAGAAGTTCTTCAAAAAATGTTATATCTGCTATTTAAATCAAATTCTTAGAAACGCAACGGAACATTTTATGAATTTTTCTATAAATAGTTTTTAAATATTCCCGAGAAGCCAAAAACAACATAAATTTGTTGACCTTACAGCTGGACGCTGTGTTATCAATTGCACAATGCAGAGAATAGAAAACGGAGCGAAATAACAGGCAATAACTTTTTAAATCGCACAAAGACCACATTCAAGTATTAGCCAAAACCAGCCATTTTCAGAATGATTTACAATATAAATTTTATATAGAAATTGTTCAAATGCTATGAGCTATAGGTGTATGAATTCCCAACGAACAAGTTGTTGGCTTCTGCCACTCGCCTTTTGTTTATTATTTCTCGGTCTGAGAATAATCATTTTGCGCGGCAATTTTTGGAGAGATTTCAGTTGATGTTTCAGTTGTTTTGCAGTTTTCCGAAACACATTTCCACGAAAATAGTTCTGCCTAGTTCTGATGTTTTGAAACACAAGTGGAGACATATGTGCCACTAATGAAAGACACATATATATATTATTCGTATATCCCTACAATGCAAGCATCTGTATATATATATGTATAGCGATTCCGAGATATATTTTTAATTTACCTAATTAGAAGGGGAAACGCGAGAGAACTTTTGAGAAAGGCCCCACACATGTGAACGAAAAAACAAACAGGGAACATACGACTGTAAGTGGATTGGAGAAGGTAAATTGAAAACATTTCGATTTCTGCGACGAACTGCAAATCGATAAACGTGACGGAGGGGCCCTCAGACACGTTCCAGGGGAGAGAAATTTCAAGAAATAGAAATAATAACCAAAACAAAGCTATAAATAGTGAGACCAAGACACAACCGAGTCGGGTGACAAAGCACTGAAGTAAACGGAAAACGTTTCGCCACAATTTATACACAAACACACACGTGGAGTGCTTTGTAGGACTCTAATTGTTGCAAACTTTCCCCCAAAATGACCCCTCCTCCCACGGTTACCAAGGTATTTTTTTTTTTAAATCAATTTTTCGTGCGATTTAGAGCCCGAGTTGCGGGCGACCAATAAACAAACAGTGAAGACACCGAATAATGCTTAAAAATAAAAAAAATTCCAAAACAAAACCAGTTTCAGGCTGCTCCTCGGCTGGTTTAGATACAGATAGTGGTTTTCAAGGTTTCTAAAAAATACAAACGGGTTGCACAGAAGTGGTTTAAGGGTTTTCGTCGGTGGTCAATCGCTGCTTTTTGTATTTGTATCCAAAAATTTAAGCTTAGCTTCTGTCTTCTTGCAAAGTAATGGGAAATGCATCGATTTGTTTGCCTTATTATAAACCTACACTCATCCCGTAATTTGTTATTTATTTATATTTCATTTGTTACCGAATACTTTCTCAAGTGAGTGTTTAACTTCATGCAAGGCCTTTTTATCGCCCACTGCCCCCGAAAGTTTCGTTTTTTCTTGAGTTTTTCATCAAACGTTTTGAGTTTTTGAAGGTTTTGTTACCCTTAAGCCTTTCTGTAAATTGTTTGGGGTTTTTTTTTGCTTCATTATCGGGGCTCCACTCCGATTTCCGTTTCTGTTATATGAGGCACAAAGATTTCGACAGCCCGATTAGAATTGCAAAGTTGAGGCGCCATGCGGCACATTGTGGTGCTGTGATTTTTGCGGCTGTTGCTGCCAGAGCTCAGTGTTGTGGAACCAACTGAGCATTTAGACTTTCCTATTCCACCTCCAAGCATTGTGGGCTTAAACACAAAATATAAATATATTCAGTTATTTCGCAAAGTTTTATTATATAAAATTTCTAGTTTTGGGGAACTTAAAGGCCCCTTGAGTTGAATCCTTTTTACATTTAAAAGCTTTATTAAATAGTTTATTTGCTGGTTAGTCAGAGTAGTTTTTTAAAGGGTTCCTTAACCTCATAATTGATGAAGTAAAATAACTCATAGAAAATGAAACATAAATTGGAATACATAAACTAGATGCAGTACAGTTTAGTTGACCTACAAACTGATAATAATGATAACAATCATGTTAAGCTAGATAACAATTATAATTAAATGTATACATGAGAGGGAAGGGAAACCTAAAATACTCTATACACCTAAAACAATTAAATATTTTAAAAATTAAGGATCCTATGCCATAATAAGCCTTTTCTATTCGAAAAACCTTACTTACTTCACATTTATTTAGATATCTTTAGGGATCATAGGTGTCATAAAGCCTAAGGAAGTGAAATGATACTCAAATCAGCTTATAGTATATAGTTATAATGACCATGTCAATTGGCAACTGGCTGCAGGCTTTTCCCAAGCATTTTTCACTTCGCCGCATGCAAATTGGACCGCGCCACGTCGCCGAGAGTTCTCCTTTGTGCGCTACAAGCTTTCAATGGCAACGCCTAATGCTATTATTTTCTAGTCGCCGTTAGCTGGTTATCTAGTTGTTATTGTTGCGCCTATAAGCGAATTCAAATGGCTGGGAAAGGCAAAAGCGACCCAGGTGGGGAGAGCTACGGAAGCGGACGACAACGATTGACGCCCGCAACTTGGCCTGGCTTTGTTTTCCCACCCACAGGCAATGTGGGTTAATAACCAAAAGCCAGAAGGTAGCTTCAGCCACTATCGGCTCTCTTTCTATTCCCAGTTACCCTCAAAAGGGAATATTGTGTATGTAACTATGAAACTGGTTTATATCATATATTTGCTTTAGTAAGATTATGTGTGTTTTAGGTTAACTTCTATCTGTGCATTAAATTAATAAAATAGGGAATTAGCCTCTTTTAGGAAAAACCTCTAGAAATTGTAGGAAAAACATATGTACTTGTAGTAGTTAAGTATTTTAAAATATTTTCATTTTAAAGCTTACCTATGCTGTAACTTAGCAGCTGAAACATAGATTTCTAAGGTGATAAACTTTAAAGCTAATAAACTTTGTTATAAAGTTACTGCCGGGTATCAGCACTTTTGCTCAAGCTATCTTTCTACTTCGTTTTGTTGAACTTTCAAATTTTCAGAGAGGAATACAGTCATTGTTGTTAACGATTTGTTTACTTCTCCTAGAAAAAAAAATTGTGCGACTCGGCAAATTTGTATGACAATTGGCAGCTGTTTTGCAATGCTATTTAATGGGAAATGCGGAAAACCATTTCAGTTTGAGCAAAATACAATGAAATGAAATCTGCTGAGGTCTACGAAACACTTAGAAGTTTCCAGTTAATTACTCAGAACGAAACGAATTGCGACAATTATATTTTATATTTTACGGTGCCTGCAGGCAGCCAACGAACGAACGCACTTGAATTTATACCGAGTGCAGGCTGAATCATAGTTCTAACTAAAAAACGGAAATATCCATTAAATCACATTTAGGTGCAGTTTAACTATCGGGCGGGCCCCCTTTGTAGTTATGAATCAAAAGGCCATGTTAAAGCTCTGACAATTATTCATTCTTGGCTTTTAGTGTGTGCAATCTGAGTCACAGAAGGGATCGAATTCTCTCTCCCTTGCTCTCTTGGCCCTTTTGCCTCCGCTGCAAGCGGAATTTCTTTTGGCCAAGTCGTTGAACTTTCGCTTTGGCACTTTTGGGCAACTTTTTCTTATGAGATCATGACACGAAATCGTCTCGCGAGCGAATGTTAGTGTTATATTGACAAAACTTGGAGGCACACTCTATTCACAGTCTATTCGCACACGCCCAGCGCAGGCGGCCGAGTAGAATGGCCATAAAACAGCGTTGGAATGGAAGCAGAGAACAAAAAACAAGTTTACTTGGCAGGCAAACAAATAAGAGGAGCAGTAGAGGGTGATGATGATGATGAGACGGTCGCGCACATTTCGCTGATCTAAGCAGCTGAAGCGTAGACACTCGGCAAGAGCTTATTTAATTAACGTCTGAGTGCTAACGAAGAGAAGCTGCTCTGTCAGCAGTCGGGGACCATAGAGGCGGCCAAAATATTTAAAATAAGGCGGGCTTGTCGCAGGGCTGCCACCTGTTGGCATATCAGCTGTATGGCAGCTCTAGTTTTTGATTGTGACAACTGTTGTCTCTTTCCTACTTATTGATTTCTCTTTGGTAAAAACAGGGCTGTTAGCTGCTCTGTCAGCAGTCGGCAGGCCATAAGGGCGGCCAAAATATTTAAAATAAGGCGGGCTTGGCGCAGTGCTGCCACCTGTTGGAATATCAGCTATATGGCAGCTCTAGTTTTTGATTGTGACAACAGTTGTCTCTTTCCTTCTTATTGATTTGGTAAAAAAAAAACAACGACGCAGTTTTCATACGGAATTTTTAATTTTTTGTCTAAAAGAATTTGCTTAAATTATTTTTTCAATTATTATTATTGAGAAGTGCTTGTGTTAGTTAGTGAATGTGTGCCGCCCTGTGCGTATGCCATGAGCAGGGGCAGTAGTGATTATGTGACAGTCGCCGAGCGAAAAAAAGGCATCGTAACTGACGCTGCAGCTGCCAAGCACAAAGGCAGGCTGTATTAGACTCAAACGTTAAATTAGCGGAGCAAAACGAATAGAAAATCTCGGCCAGCCAACAAGATGGATGATGCCACTTCTCAGAACTCGGCTGCAACGCCCATGACGCGCGAGAACATCCCGCTGCTGAATCGCCAGCGCAGCCGTTGGTATCTTTTCAGGTGTGTGAATCATCGCTGTAGCGAAATTCCCCCAGAGTTCGACCAGTTTCCAGTGGCGATTTTCTCTCGCTGCCTTATCAGCAACTGTTACGGTTCCCTCACACCCCCCAATCACACCCAGACTCCCACTCAACCCCACTCTATCCCCCCTCAGACGAATGACCATGCATACACATTGCGCTGTTGTTGTCTGGGTTTTCACTTTTGTTTATTTTTCGAGTTTTTATTATCGATTTTCCTTTACGTTCAAGGTCGTCACTTCCTTTGCATAGGTTTATGGACGGACACACGTTATATGTATCAGCGATGTGTGTTAAATTTTAATTTAATTGTCTTTAGAAAAGCCCTTGCCACCGAGCCCCCTATAATATCAAGCCAAATATGGGAAGTTCGCTTCGGAGAGGGAATCTTAAAGGGAAAGCGCACGTAAATAAGGTCACGATTCGTGGGAATTTGCTTAAATATGGCAAAGAATAGATTTAGTTTTCATAACCAAAATTTAAAATCGATTTAAAAAGCTGAGCTTGAGTTATGGAACTGGTTTATTATTTAGAACAGAGTTCTTGAATACACAAAGCAGTCCCGATTGAGAGCTGTTTTTTAGACAGGATCAACTATCAATAAGTTTTCTCTGTTGACATTTTTCTTTTGTTTTGTTGTTTATAAAAATGTTGACAAAATTCTTGGCGACACAAAACAATTCAGTTTGAATAATAAGATTCCATATATTGGAGAGTGAAGTAGCTCTGTGCTTCTGCTCTTTCTATGATTAACAATTGCGAAAAAAAGAGGGCTTTATGGCTTACCGGGGAGAGTCATCGCCACAAGGATGTTCTTGGCTAACACTCTTACGGAGAGTTGCGGGATACTAATTCTCGTGTGTCTTTACAGCTGCTGGCGCAAATGGTTCCGACCGCGCGAGCTGCGGGCTCGCACAGTTAACCTCGGCCGGGTCAACACGGAGAAGTTTCCCCCGAACGAGATCCGTAATCAGAAGTACAACTTCATCACCTTCCTGCCGCTGGTGCTGTTCGAGCAGTTCCGCTTCTTCCTCAACTTGTACTTCCTGCTGATGGCGCTCTCACAGTTCATACCAGACATTCGGATCGGATATCCCTACACTTACTGGGGGCCGCTCGGCTTTGTCCTGATGGTCACTATTTGCCGAGAGGCGGTCGACGATCTGCGACGGCATCAGCGGGATCACGAGGTGAACTCCCAGAAGTACAAACGGCTGTCGGCCACCAGTACTGGCGGCTATGAGATGGTCCCCAGCTCCAAGCTTAAAGTCGGAGACGTTATCATTGTTGAGAAGAACGAGCGGGTGCCGGCGGATTTGATTTTGCTGCGAACCAGCGATCGCAGCGGTTCCGTCTTTGTGCGAACCGATCAACTGGATGGAGAGACAGACTGGAAACCCAGGCTAGCCGTTCCTTACACCCAGAAACTGAGTCGCGACTCGGAACTGCACAGCATTGACGCCAGTTTCTATGTGGAGAAGCCGCAAAACGACATCCACAGCTTCATTGCCACCTTTTGCATGACGGATGGCAGCGAGGATACCGGATTAAGTGTTGAGAACACTCTATGGGCCAATACAGTGGTGGCGGCGGGCACAGCAACCGGCATTGTCATTTACACCGGATGCGAGACGCGCAGCGTGATGAATAACTCGCAGCCCAGATCTAAAGTGGGCTTGCTTGACATGGAGATCAACGGATTAACCAAGGTAAAGTATAATAAAATGAGGCCATTTATAGTTCAAACTAATTTCCTATGCAACTTCCAGGTTCTTTTCTGTGCCGTGCTTGGTCTCTCGCTGGTCATGATGATGCTGAAGGGATTCGGTGGCCCCTGGTACCGATACATGTTCCGCTTCGTGCTGCTCTTCTCCTACATTATTCCAATCAGTCTGCGCGTGAACTTGGACATGGGCAAGGCCTTCTATTCGTGGCAGATGCAGAACGATTCGAATATCCAGGGAACGGTGGTAAGATCAACAACCATTCCCGAGGAGCTAGGCCGTATTTCGTATGTGCTGACCGATAAGACGGGCACACTGACGCAAAACGAGATGGTCTTCAAGAAGATCCATCTGGGCATCGTGTCCCACGACGCAGACACTTTCCATCACATTGGTCAGATGATTCAAAAGCTGTCGGGAAGCATTCTGCAACAGCAGCAGCAGCAGGGCAGCGTCTCTAGCTCGAGCAGCGGCGGTGAGTCCATCAACAAGCCGCCTATGTTTGCCGGCAATAGAATGCGACGACCAGAGGGCTGGCGAGAGTGGGAGGCAGTGCGAGCGCTGGCCCTGTGTCACAATGTTACCCCGGTGAGCGATGACGAGGACAATCGATCTGTGTCCACGGCCTCAACGGTGACCGGCGGCAACAACTCACCCACCAAATCTGTGATAAACATCGAGGCTCCTGGCAGTACAGACACGGAGCATCAGTATCAGGCTGCATCGCCGGATGAGATAGCTCTGGTCAAGTGGACGGAGCAGGTGGGCCTGACCCTGATTGCCAGGGATCTCAACACAATGACGCTGCAGGTGAAGACTCCCAATGACGACAGTAAGTAAAACCCTGCACAGGAGAATTCTACAGCCAGTGGTTGCTCATTGAATGCTTTTATTACCTTTTAGATGACATTCTACTGCACTATCAGATCCTGCAGCTATTCCCCTTCACCAGCGAGAGCAAGCGAATGGGCATCATTGTGCGCGAGAGCAAGACGGGCCAGATAACGTTCTACCTAAAGGGTGCCGACGTGGTCATGTCCAGCATCGTGCAGTACAATGACTGGCTTAGCGAGGAGTCCGGTAACATGGCCCGCGAGGGTCTTCGGACTTTGGTCGTGGCCAAGAAGGTGCTCACCGAGGAACAGTATTCAGACTTCGAGATGCGGTACAATGCCGCTCGGCTCAGCATTACGGATCGCGTAGCCAAGGTGGCGGCCGTAACGGAGTCACTCGAGCGTGAACTGGAACTGCTCTGTCTGACGGGCGTGGAAGATCGCCTGCAGGAGAATGTACGCCCTACTCTGGAGCTCCTGCGCAATGCTGGCGTACGCGTTTGGATGTTAACTGGCGACAAGCTGGAGACGGCTTGCTGTATCGCCAAATCGTCTCAATTGATTGGCCGAAATCAAGGGCTGCACGTCCTACGTTCCGTCAAGACGCGGACGGATGCTCATCAGGAGCTTAATAGCTTCCGGCGAAAGCAGGGCCATGCTCTGGTCATCTCGGGCGAGTCGCTCGAGGTCTGCTTGCAGTATTATAGGCCAGAGTTCCTGGAACTGGCCACGGCCTCTCCGGCAGTGGTCTGTTGCCGCTGCTCACCCACCCAGAAGGCGCAGGTTGTGGCTCTCATCCAGAAGCACACAGGCAAGAGGACTTGCGCGGTGGGCGATGGCGGCAACGACGTCAGCATGATCCAGCAGGCGGACGCTGGTGTCGGAATCGAGGGACGCGAGGGCCGGCAAGCATCGCTGGCCGGTGACTTTAGCATTCCACAATTCTCGCATATCGCCAAGCTGCTGCTTATTCATGGCCGGCGAAGCTATAAGCGATCGGCAGCGCTTTCCCAGTTTGTCATTCATCGCGGCCTGATCATCACAACTCTGCAGGCGGTGTTCTCGGCGGTTTTCTACCTCAGTTCGGTGGCCTTGTACCAGGGTTTTCTGATGGTTGGATACTCGACGCTGTACACCATGTTCCCGGTGTTCTCATTGGTGCTGGACCAGGATATTACATCCGAGACGGCGGTTACGTATCCGGAGCTGTACAAGGATCTGTCCAAGGGTCGCAGTCTCAGCTATAAGACCTTCTTCATTTGGGTATTGATCAGCATATATCAGGGCGGTGTCATTATGTATGGAGCCCTCATACTCTTTGTCGACGAATTCATCCACATTGTGGCGATCAGTTTCTCGGCTCTGATTATGACGGAGCTTATCATGGTAGCCCTCACCGTGCGTACTTGGCATAGGTAAGAGCTTTCGTTATTATTATTATTATTTTAACTAAATGGATAAACCTTTGCAGGCTAATGGTGCTAGCGGAGCTGTTCAGTTTGGCCCTTTATCTCATTTCACTGGCCGTGCTACACGAGTATTTCGGTAAGTCTAGCTTGAAAACTTATAATAATATCTAGCCAATAACTTGCCGCTGTCTTCTCTTGCAGACTGGGAGTTCATCTGGTCGTACGACTTTCTTTGGAAGGTCTCTCTCATCACACTGGTCTCCTGCTTACCTTTGTATATAATCAAGTTCTTGCGTAAAAAATGTTCGCCGCCCTCTTATCTGAAGCTCTCTTAGACGGAGAATCCCATATTGATTACTTCTTTCTATTATTTTCCTTTTGGTTATTCTTTTGATTTAAATTTGATTTATTATCTATCACTGTCTGCCTATTTTTTCCTCACTATGCATCCTCTTTGTCGTTTCGTTTTTGCCAACACCCGCACCACACCAATCCCTATATATACGTGATATCAGGTTAAACCCTTCCCCTCCTCGACACCCCACTTTCTCTTAATGCTCTTTGTTTAATTTGTATTAGTTACACGAAACGTAAGAGACAAAGTGATTCGATGATCGTAAATAAAATTCTGATAAAATAAAACGATTATATTGAACTTCAGCTTTTTGTATTTGATTAATATTTAAGTCGCAGAAACCAAATTATGTTACTAATTATTTAATTAATAAAATTGTAGGTATCTATGACCATAAAATTAAATCAATTTCGATGGAATAAAAAATAAATGTAAAACGACAAATAGATTTTGTATTAAGGTTTAGAAGTCGCATTTGATTGTGCAATAATTACTTGTAATAAGATATAATATATATATACATACAAATATAAATTAAAAATGTAAAAAAATTGGGGTTTCTTTCTATTTCTCATTCGGGGATTATAGCGTCGATGAATTGATAAAAATATTTCCTAAGTTTTCAGATAATATAAAACCTCTGAGATCCGGTTTGCTGGTTTCTGGAAAATAACTATTTTAAGACTTGTTTGTATTGTACAATCTTTATTTACCATTTTGCTTGACATTTTTCTGTTTATTTCTAATTCACAATTCTTTGCTTGAAATACATAATTTAATTAATATATTATATTTTGCATGCACGCACATACAAACATACTTACGTCCGTAAGTTAATGGATTGTGTGTTGTTATCATTCTGTAGATAATATAATAGTTTAGCTGTTGCTATGCTTCTTTTAAAATGCATGACTTCCATTAGTGTTTACACTAGATGAGTTCTCTAAACAATTGTTATCTTGCGTTCTCTGTTTATACTGTTGTAAGACTGCCTTCTGCTCATTAAAACCTTACTTTGGTTGTCTTTTTTTTTTATTTTTGTTTGTTGTTTTAATTGCTTAGCATAACTTCGGCTCATAAGTTGAAATTATGAAGCATTGTTTTTATCGATTTTGCTTAAATGCGCAGAAATACTTTTGAAGTAAACAATTGGCTTGTTCTTGTTCTTGGTAATTATTCAAATTTCACAACATTGAAATTTTATTTCTTCATCAACACATGCAGTTTTTTACGTTTTTTTATTTGGAGTGCTTTGTTAAATAACATTTTGATTTCTTAGTTTCTTTTGTATACTCGCTCCGCCTCCTCAATCCTTGCCATTTGCTAATACTGAATCCTGTTGAGCATTTCCCGGGATCTAAGACCTGTTGAGCCAACGCCTGCCTGCCTACGAACTCTTCTGAGCAATTTAAATTAATGCAACTTTTATGTCGGTGTATAAAAGTGTCGTCCAATCGTTTTGGTTTCTTAAAGCTTTTCCATTTCCTCGTTTGTTCAATCAACAATATCAACTCTAATTCTCAACTTGGGTACAGGGAGCTGAGCTACATATGTATAGGTATGGGGATGTATATAGTTGGGATACATATTTTACCGATATATGCTTGTCTGTATGTATGCTGACATTTGGTTTTTGTAATCGTTCACTTCTAATTTACTAAAAATCTACAAAATATAATATTCGAATTTCTGACTCTCTCTCTGCTAAATATATTCTGCATTTACATACATATTTTATAATGATTGCTTTAATTTTATACATATTTCTTTATGCAAGTACATTTTTATTTATTTGTATGTTTTGTTTTTGTTTTTGTTTTTGTTTGGTGTGGTTCTTGATGAGGTCAACTTGTTTAATTTGAAACATTTTATTTTCTTCTATTTGAATGGCAACACTTAAAAATACCACGAATAGTTTTTACGAATTCTTTATTTCTTGGGTGTCTGTGATATATATAACTACGAAAAAACATAAAATAGTAGTTATAAAATTTCTTATTTTGTGTAATTAAAAAAAAATTAAAATCATAAATTAAAAATAAGAAAGTGAACTAACTTCTGGAAGCCAAACTTTTATAGGATCTGAAATCCAGGAACCCTGAAATCGATAACTACGCCAAAAGCAAATTCATTTCAATAGATCGAAAATTAATATCTCAAAGGCTTTCTTTCTCGTTGAATAATAAACTTCTTTATTAAAAAAAAAGAACATGTCAATCTGAATCCGTGTGCTATAAAATAAAAGCTATTAATGGGAGTCCACAAATTTTAAAAACTATCCGTGGATTTTAACAAAAGTTTGCGGTTAAGTGTTGTTGATATGTGTTTACGGTTTTTGAATGTTATGAATGGTAGCATTTGGTTGCTTTGCTTATATCTTTACAGTTCCAAAAAGGTTAAATCGTTTCATTCCATGTGTTAGATTTTTTCTTTAGATTTTTTTCTTCTCCTGTTTTAATAATATTCAGTCTATATAAATATTTATTTATACATTTAAGCTAAATTTTGGGAAAACAAATTCGGAGAAAAACGTGCTAAACTGAAATGATTTCAGTTCTTCAATAAAACTGGGAAAGTGTGTAATATAGTTGTGATTATGGAAAAACAAGGTTACTTGAAGATCTGAGGATGACCTGGTTAATATACTCGCATGTCTGGTATGTAAATCTATCAAAAATTAATGGCTGTTTACTTTACTTTATATTATGTGGGGGAATAGAATTGCTATTTGGTGTGTGATTGTTTTTGTATATTTGGTTAAATATTCTCTTGTATTTTGTTTAGCTTTTGCTTGTTAACACATTCCTCTTGACGAGTTTTATTCCATGCATTTGATTTTTAGTTTAATGAATTCCTTTTGAATTTCTGTTTTCATTTCGGCCGCTATACCCTTTTACGCGATCTGATATTTTTCCTTTAACAGTGTCCTAATTTGTTGTTGGCTAATGCATTTGAATATAGATAGAAATTTGTGAACCTATTCTCAAAATGAACTATTTACACACACATAAATATGCATAATATAATAGAATTCCGCTTTTCTTCAGTGCATCGGAGTGTCCCGAGTCACGGAGAGCAACAAAGGGAATTCGTGTGAATTTTCGTAGAGTACAGGAATTTCGATACCTATGTTTATTTTCTGAGCAAAAAGGAAAACGTTAAGTAATACACTTTTCAACATCGTACGCTAAAATATTTATTTCCGGTAGTGTTATTGGTAACTTCCTTTGGGAGTGGTGCTCTGTAGAATAATGTTTATTAGAGTGTCATTTCAGCGCTGGAGCTTGCTGAGAAATAATTAATGTAAAGAAACGTATTGTATATATATGTATATATATTATTAATTCACTAATTACTAAGCAAATCAATGCCAAGCATGTCCTAAAATTAATGTTTTCTCTATTTTCTGTTGGTTTTTAGTTCCGTTAAAAAACTGCCAATTTGATTAGCCATTTCCATATGCTCCGTAATCGTTGCACCCAAAAAGAGCCCTGGTTGCCCTGGATGAAGCAGGAGCTGGCTTTACACCTGCACCGATATATAAAATTTCTTTGGATTAATGGGGAAAAAAAACCTATGCTCAAAAATACATAATTTAAGTTTTAAATTATTGTAGGCAGTATTGAACTTGTTTTCCCTCTTCCTATTGACCGTGAGGAGCAAGAACCGAAGGTAAGTGTTAATACTCGCAGTGTAATTATATTTTTCTGAACACAATTGCGTTATATAGGGACCATAATCTAAGTGGAGCATCAAATTAATACATAATACATGTATGTGGAGCTTTAACACATAAATTACATGTTCAACTTAGTCCATTAAAACGTTTTAAATTTGTTGGAACGACTTGCTGAAGGGATTACCCTGAATTACCCGCTCAGTGGTAATCCGCGTCTTAAAGGAACATCTCTAGTGTATTCTAAACTTAGTTCATGCTACATATGCGGGCCCTGGCCTGCCCGCCGAGAAGCGTCTTCTACACATTTAAAAAATTGGCAAAGCTTTTACAAAATTACGAAACTACGGTTACAAACTACTTTGCCAAACAACAATACCAAGTGCAATACTGATTTTGGGGGGCGATCCTTCGATTGGCCTGGCAGGTAGGTACTCGAAATCTAAACAGACGCCTCCAAAGCAATTCTAAGAACTAACCACTGTGCTCGTGTGCCTGGACCGAGGCCGAGTCACCGATCTCGGCCAGGTGACGCTGCTCCTCGCAGACGGCGCTGCGTGTCGCCTCACACTGGGCACAGTGCTTCTCCAGAAACTTCATGGACAAGTGGAACGTATACCGGTGCCGGGTGCAACGCCTTTACATCTTGTACTCGACGATCTTGTTGGGGTTGAGGAACTGCTCCCGCTGTGACGCGTCCAAATGGGCCACGGTGCGCGTCAAGGCCGAGCCCGATCCCGAACCCTGGCCTTGTCCCTGTCCCTGTCCCTGTCCCTGCCCCTGTCCAGTTACCGATCCGGAGCCCGAGGTGGTCTTATGCTTGCCGTCAACGCCACCGCCTCCTCCGCTGGTGCGTCCGGCATCGGTTCCAATGGGCTGGTAAACGCCCTCGGCACTGATTACGCCCACATTGACTCCGGCGACCACTGGCTGTTGCAAATAACCGGAGTACTGCGGCGGCATCTGGTAGCTGCCCGGCGGCTGCTGCTGCTGCTGTTGGTTGCTGCCCGCCCGCGGCTGCTCCGTGTGGGCAATGGGGTATTGCTGCTGGTGTGCATACTCCTGGCTGCTGCCCCCAGCGCCAGCGGCACCCGCCGAGCCACCAGTTGAACCGCCGCCGCCGCCGCCAATGCCTCCTGCTCCACCAACACCGCCGCCTCCGCCCATGCGAGAGCCCGAGTCATCGTTGAGGCCCTCGCCCATTTCGCCGTCACGGTTGTGCCTCCCGCGGATGCAGAGCTTGGTGAAGAGCCACACCCGGCCGCGGTAGAGGAGGTAGCAGCAGAAGTGCACAAAGAACGTGAAGATGATGGCGCAGGCCGTCACAATGATCGCCTTGCCCGGCTTGGTCCAGTCCATCATCGGGTAGATGGCAGTTTGATTCTTCCTGCAAGCAATTCATTTATTATCGACGAGTCCACCTGGTTTTTTTCTAGTACTCACCTATCAGTGCCGCCGGCCAAGAAGTAAATTCCCGTAAATATGGCATAGGCCAGGCCAATTCCAGTGGTGAAGTAGGCGTGGCTCATCTTGATCGGATGTCCCACCACGGCCAAGTCAATGAGCATTATAATCGAGTTCAGAACGTGCACCATGATGTTCAGGGTATCGATCTTGTGAATATCTGAAAGCCGATTTAGTTTGGGAATATTTTAATTGTTTCAATAAAAAAAGGGGAAGAAGTAATGGTACAGCAATGTGTGTCTGTGTAATATACTTAGTAGATGCTTGGTATATACAAAAAAATAATCTAATCAAAACTAATGCTCGTTCAAAGGACTGTTAAGAATTATTTATTTAAATTATTTATTACACAGCAGGCTGTTACCAAATACTCTGAGCTGCAATTTTTATCATTCCTCCTCATCCACTTCCATGAGACGGTTGAAGAATTGACGCGATGACGGTCTGGCAATGTATTCTAAGACCATTACAATATCATCAATACAGGCCAGGAAGGCGTAGCAGGCTAAAAAGTCAAACAGTAGCATTACCGAGCACAGCGGCTTGTCGAGAAGCGCGGGATGGTTATTCCAGTGGCCGGATATTACCTGGGCCTGAAACACGATCACCGGGAATAGCACTTCCCACAACACAAAGTGCATCGCCATCTTCATGATAAAAATGGTGTTGTACAGATGGTTTATACACGTCAGCATAATTAAATTGGCCACCACCACGAATATGTACCAGCCGATGAAGAGGTGAGCTGCTGCGGGACAGTTGGAGAGTTTGTAGGCGCCGTACATCAGTTGCATCACCATCATTGTCAGGATTTCCTCGCAAAACAGCAGTACATTGAGCGGCTCCTCGTCATGCAAAATTGAGACCGTTCCGAGGGACAGGCAGGCGGCAATGCCTCCGCAGATGATCCAATTGTAGGGAAACTGGCGGCGAAGCCATGTAACGCACACGTAGACGCACAGGGCGACCAATCCAGTGAAGTAGAAGATGTATGAGGCCACCTTGTCCGGCAAACAGAGACTGTCGATCTGGCTCGGCAGGATGAGCAGCACAATGGTCAGCACAATGAGCACCATTGCCGCGCCAGTGATCCACAGCCAGACTCTTAGCCGGAGGCGCCCGACGCCATTGTGTGGCTGATCACTCATCGATTTGTGTCTTTCTGTCTCCAATTTTGTTTGTGTCCGGATCGTGTCAGTGTTATGTATCAGAAAAGGGATTTCGGCCTGACAGCTAGTATGCCAGGCATTAACAAATCGGTGTCAGCCCCGGATTTTAGGGAGCCCAACGACTTTCTGCTATCCAATGAATCCTTTCGAGACGCTCCATTCGACCTGGACCCCAGCTCGGAGGTTGAGCACGTGCAGTACGACGATGCGGCCACCTCCTTCTCGAGGATACACACGCAAATGGACCCATCCACCTGCGCCTTCCGTAGCCACGTGTTCGTGCTGCTGGGCGCGCAGATGTTTTTGTCCTCGCTTCAGTGGTTGGGGGCCACCTATCGATGGCGACCGCATGTGACCCAGGGAGAGCGAAGCCTCTACTGTGTGCTCTTGCTGCTCTCGTGGACCAACCTGTCCATGGCCTTCATCGGCTTTCGGCGGCTGCAAGTCACCTTCCCGCTCAACTGGATCATATTCGGCTGCATATTCGAAAGCCTTACGCTGTTGGTAACTTGCGTGCGGCTCATCGAGCAGGATATCACCTGGCCCTTCATCGTGTTCAGCCTGGGAGTCCTGACCGTGTATACTGTGTTGGGGGTGTGGGTGCCGGGCTACCTTACTGCCAACCTCTGGATCCTCATTCTCGTCAGCATGATAGTGCTCGTGGTCTCGACCGTGGCACTGGGCTGCAGCCTGCAGATGCGATACTATGTGCCGCTCAGTCTCAGCGTGATGATATTTGGTCCCTGGGCCATGTATAACTCACAACGCATCTTCGTGCCCAAAAAGCAGCCGGGCTACTTGGCACACCAGTATCTGGAGGCTGCGTCCAGGATGTTCATTAACTTCGCCTTCACTGTGGGCGGCACTGTCTTTGCGTACAGCTTGTCGGCCAACAAGTTGGATTTCAAGTGATATTCCTGACGCGAAACCTCCAGTAAGTTTTTCTCTCCTGCATCTGCCCTCTGACTTAGTCAGACATCTTTTATAGAGGATAACTAGCAATTAACTAATTTAATAATAAATTCCTCAAAATTCAATGTGATATATTATTTCGGATATTAAATATATATTTAGGATGGTAACTAACTCAAGTTAACCCTTGAACTTGACATGGGGTAATAGTGCAGATCAGACCACTAAAGTGTTTGCGTTAATCGTCTTTTTTATGTTTTGCATTAAATGTTGTGTTAATAATTTTAATGTTTTAAGTAAGCTTCAAAGACGTCAGTCAGTCATTTATTAATTATTTTACTTTACAGGTGCACGTGTTCTTGATTTTGAGATACGTTCATTAAAGGACCAAGCTGTGAATTAATTGTAGACTGTAGACTGTACTCGAACAATAAATTAGAAATCAACTATTTTTTTAAAAATAGCTGGTAATCTACTGAGAGATCCTCACCTGGATTGTGCACCAGAAGCCAATAGCACATGGTGACGATGAACGCGTAGACCGTGGCACAGGTGTAGAGCACCCAGTACAGGTGATGCAGGCGGCTCTTCTTCGCCTGCCGCACAATCTCGAAGTCCTCCCGCTCCACCATCATGCCCTGGGTGACGATCCAGGCGGCCAGCCAGGCCTGCACAGTGCAAAAGAGCAATCCCCAGTGGGTCAGATAGATCCACCACTTGGCATAGTGGTGCTCGAAGTGCTCCTCGGTGCGGCCAATGTCCAGCAAGGAGCAGACCAAAGCCGCCAGACAGGTGATGGCCGTGATCCAGCGGTAGAAGAGGTACACAATCCGCACCTGAGTGTTGCGTTGCCACTGTGAAGAGATTGGTATTACAGTAGCGGTCAGAGGGAGAATCACTCATCACTTTGCCGCCTTATTTGGCTTACTAGCTTGACGCATAAATCACTAATTCGTTATTTATTATATTTTGAAAAATAATTAAATTATACTAAATATGTGGAGTATCAAATTTGTAGTACAACTCTTTGTTTTTGTGGTGTGTAAAATCCTATGAATGGCTCTTTAGCGTCACACGTAAACATCCTCGTTATTTCGATCGTTGATCCGAACTGAAAACGCTGATGAGTTTGCTGACAGAGTAAAGCAACTTTAACCCGACGTATTTACCTAAGTTGTACCAATAAAAACACATTTACGATACTCACACAGCATTTGGGGACACGACAGCACTATGACCCATTACGAGATTTTTACAAACTTGGAAAATATATTACTTTATTTTTGGGGTTTTAACTGCTTACTTCATGTAAAGTTTATATTAAGGTGACTGTCAATTTGATAAAAAAAAATATATATTAAAAACAAAAGAAGCCTATGTGATCTCAGAAAGCAAAGTTAGAAGCGCTCATAATTACGTAGCATGAAAAGTGCGGAGGAATGCACATAAATTGGAACATTTTCAGAGCATTTTTAATGCTTTCTAGGAACGGGTTAGTTTAATGTGCATTTTCTGAGAGTTTTCGATAGTAAATGTGTGTCAGAAAAAAGATAGGTCGGACTGAAGAGTTCTCTCGCTGTAAGATGCAACCGATTCCAATAAAAAACGCGTTGTCTCTGGTCCCTATTTTGAGTTCATAATGACTGTGAATGCTTGTACATATACTGACTGGGATGATTGTATAAGTCGTACTCAAGATTACACTATTTTCATGGTCATGAGGGCTTAAATGATAAACTGACCTGACTAGGTCATACCAAAGTCAGTAATTACGCTTAATTTTTGTTAGTAAAAAAAAAAAAACACTCTTGGGAGAACTTTAATCGAAGATATTATGATAATAAAAAATGTATTTCTAATTTGCTGTATTCGCCTATAAATATAAATATTTTTTAAAACTCAAAACCAAGGATAATGAACATTTTTTTTAAGGATATCCCTTCGGGCATTTGTGAAAATAAATATTAACTTTCAGGTATATGAATGCATAATGCCTCACCTGGCACAGATAGAAGTTGTGCCGATGCACATGGTCCGGCGTGAACTCCGGGAAGCAGCTGTTCCACAATTTGCTAACCATCATTCTCTGATTTCCCAGGCAGCTGCCGGCGTTGGTGGCAAAGTGGTTGAAGCCCTCGCAGCTGTCCTGCGAAGGATATTGGTACGAGTGGTACGCCTGCTGCTGCTGCGTCTGCTGGAACTGCTGACCTTGCTGCGGATATTGCGACTGCTGTTGCTGCTGATTGAGCGTCTGATGCTGGTGCTGCTGATGCTGATGCTGATGCTGTTGTTGGTATTGGTACGGCTGATAACGCTGCTCCTCCGAGATGCGCTGCGAATGACCTCCGCCTCCCACTTCGCCCGTCCCTCCTGCTGTCCCTCCCGCTGCGGCTGAGCCGTGCTCCGTCTGGTACTCGTGTTGCGGCGGCGTCTTGTGGCTGTGCAGGCCGTCCCGGCCGCTGCCGCCGTACGGATGCAGAAAGTCAGGCAGGTCAAGGATGTGTGCCAGCTGCGTGGCCACCTCCTCGTCGTCCTCGTCCTCGTCCTCCTCCTGCAGGTGGAAGAAGCGCACGTCCTCGAGACTCGAGCAGTCGGTGGAGAGCAAAGCCTGGGGCAGGCAGTCCTCGAGCAGGTCCTCCTCGTCTTCGGTGGTGCTGGCGAAGCCCGGCAGATAGCCGTAGTTGTCGTAGGCGTCGTACCGCCTGCGGGGCGTGGCCTTGTAGCGATAGCCAGCTTGCAGCTCCTCCGCCGCACTATAATCTCGGAACGGCGATAGTCTGGCGGCTGCTGTTGCTCCCGCCGATACCGCTGTTACCGCTGAGGCTGCTACTGCTGCCGGCGTGGGTGGTGCCGGCGGCGGTGGCGGAACTGTCCGTGTACTCCGGCTGGTAAAGTAGTAGTCGGTGGCTACACTTGGCGCCGGTGGTGGTGGCGGCAAGGCCGCTGGAACGGCTAGCGGCGGTAGGTAGCCCGGCGATGTTCCCGCTGAAGCTAGCAGAGGGGTGGGCGAAGCATCGAAGTTTATAAGAGCCGCCGCCGGATAACCGCCGCCGGAATATGTGCCCAAGCTGCGGTAGGGATACGGGTAGGCAGTGCTATCCGCGCCACCTCCAGCTCCGCCGCTACTGCTGCTAGTGGTGCCGATATAGATGTGGGCCGAGGTGGAGGGCAGGTGGTACCAGCTGGCTAGGTTGCCGCTGCCCAGACCGAAGCCCAGGCCCAGTCCCAGACCCAGGCCGCTGCCGGTGCCGGTGCTTGTGCTGCCGCGACTGAAATAGTAGCTGTACTGCTGCTGGTGCTGCTGGAGTTGTTGGTGGTGTAGCAACTGCTGCTCCTGCTCGTAGCCGGTGAGCCAGCGCTGTCTGAGGGCCGCGTAATTCTGCTGCAACTCTCGCTCGAGTCGCTGCAGCAGCAATTGTTGCTGCAGCTGCTGGATCTGCAGTTGCTGCTGCTGCTGGGCCAGCAATTGCTGCTGCACGAGCTGCTGGTGTTGCTGCTGGCGCTGTTGTTGCTGCTGTTGGCCACTAATTGGCACCGCTCTAAAGTAAAACTGCGCGTAATCCAATGTGAAGGCGTTGCTCTACAACTCCGGCGCGCCTCTATCGCTTTCACGCTTGGCAATTGTGCTCGACTCGGCTGCTGCTGCTGCTTCTGTTGCTTCTGTGGCCTTTGTGGCTTCCTTCTGCTCCTGCTTCTGCAGTTGCAAGTGGCAAGAGATGTCTGTCGTCCGCCTGTAAGTGGAGCAAAGGCATAAAGGCATTCGGATGAGTCGGTTGCTTCTCACATGCGAGTGCATAATGCACTAATTAGACGGGTGTTGAGTATACGCCATGTGGATTGTCGGGAGGGAGGATAAAGGCGGAAGGCAGTGCTCCACTGAGCACAGAAACCACTTCTTTGCGACACTAATTTGCTGCCGCAAGACGAGAGTAAGTAAACAGTACCAAAGGCATACAAATAGATGGGAAAAAGAAGGGAGTAAATCGAGAAGGCAGGAATAACTAGAGGTAAAAAGATTATTAGATTGTTTAACGAAATATGTCTTTAAATTGTAAATTATAAACTTCTTGGGATATATTCTTCAAAGATTATTACTTTCTTAAACAGAAATGCTGATACCTAGTTTGAAATTTAAAATTTTTACTATTTTCCATAAAGCCTTAAACAGAATCCTCACTAATTTCCCCTAATTTCCGCTTGAGGTTCAGCTATTTTCCCAGTCCAGCTATATACTGGAATTATCACGATTGCGGCACTTTGGTCGCTGCAAAACGTTTGCTCATGGACATAATATCCTTTGTGAGTGTGGGCGGAGCAATAAAATCAAATCAAATCGCGCGTGCCTCAGCAAAACGCAAAACGGCGACCAGGAAGCGCCGTTGCGGCCATTTTGGTTGCGATGCTTTTCCGCTGCAGAGTTGAGTTCCCGTTAGTTGAGTTGTCTGTTTAGTGGGAAAGCGGGGAGAGGAGAAGGGGTGCATTTGCATTTGTGTGCGAGTATGAGTGTGTGTGTGTGTGTGTGAGTTTTGCGAGTCTTTTGACGTCATCAGCAAATACTCTTATTGCCCTGCACAGTGGGCAAGGTTTGGGGTTTTTCTATCTAAAAGAATGTGCTGTGGTTTTACCCTTTGAAACCAAATTTATTGTTTTAAGGAGAGAGTTCCTGATTTTAAATATAATTTCTTATGAATTTGGCTTAAATCAGGAAACAATCTAATAGAATTTCTTTGAATTCTTTTGACTACTTGCTCTACTTTGGTGAAATATTACTTATAAGGCGACTGCATTGCTTTTAAATATTATAAAATTAAAATATAATTAAATATTTCAACTGTAGTTTACTAATATTTAAAAGTATAATAAATATATCAGGCTTTATACATTTTGTCCACTGTCCACTGTGTGCTGGTGTCGTTGTTGCCTTTTCTGCCGCTGTTTACACAGCTGTTGTGGGCCGCATTTAGTTGTTGCCGCTGCTGCTGCTGCTGCTGCTGGTTGCTGCAACATTTACATTGGCAATTTGCTTGGAAAAGCACTTACACCACTGCCCCTCCTTTTTGCACCAACACAGCTACCAATGTGCACACTTCCGGCCACAAGTCTGTGCTTTGGCCTAACCCGAACTTCCGACATCGCCGCCGAGCACCGAATACCCTACGTTCTATTGAGACCACTTCAGTGGCAGAGGAAGTATATCGACATTCGCCTTATCGTGCGCATCTTTAATAAACCGATATTGTAGTGGGTCTTTTCAGAAGGATATTGCCAGATTTTGGAAGCTGTGGGTGTCAGGTTATCTCCGTTTCATAAATTTTAAAATCAAGTTTTCCTTAAATTTATTGAGTTAATTGTTACTTATCGTTTTTTTGGCTGACAACTCTGGCACTAAGTCGTTCTTACTTTAGTTTTCTATTCTGGCTTTGTGCTTAAAAACTTCACCCAACTTGTGTGCAAAACTTTTCACTTCAATCATTCAAACTCGCTTTTTTTATGGTGACGCACAAAAGAGGGAAAAAGGGCTGACGAGAGGGAAAAAAAGAAAAGGGGAAAAAAGTTTTGTTCAACATTTAGTTAAAGTCGATGCCATGGTTTTTCGTCCCTGTGTGTGTTTATTTATAGTCCACTTGGCAAAAATGAAAGGAAGACAGAATTTGATAATAGTTTTTGCAGTGGCAATTAGCAGCAGGAGCACGTGGCTGGTCATAAAGCCCGGAATGAATTTCTCCTAGCTGCGTTGCAGTTGAAAATAAAAACTGAATCGTCCACAAACAATATAAGTCGTGGCAATGGCTCAATACTGAGCCAATTGTGTGCTTAAAGTGCTTCATAAACTCTCGAGTGTCTGGCGGAGCGAAGAAGCGCAACGTGTCGTATGAGCGACATTTAATGAAGCGTGGCTGTGGGGGCAATAGACGTGCATAGACTTGCACACACTCTCCAAGATTGCTAAACGAAAATGTTTTATATTATTTGTATATTTATTAGTCCTGAAATTCTTTGAACTCCGATTAGCTCGGTCGTGTTCAGTCAGTTTTCAAGCTCTAAATAAATGAGAAATTCCGGAAAATAACTTGCCCAGCATTAGAGCTTTTGTATAATGTTGAAATTTGCAGCATTTCCCCGAAGGCACCTACTACATACATTTCTTCTCCTCACTATAAACGAAAATAAAATGAAATTTCGTTCGTTTTAATTAAATTGCATTCTCTTCGCATTGCCATTCTCAGCTGGCACCAGGGGGAAGGTACATTTAAGTCCTCCCCCCTGGTGAAAGACTTTCACTTGGCTGACTTGGAATTTCTGTTAATCAAACGCAGCGTTCAGCATGAAAGTGCTTAATTGTATTATTACACAACTTTTACATAACTCTGCCGAAGGGAGAAGGGGAGGTAGGGAGAGTGCTCCGGGAAAGGCTCTCTCGCTGGCAATAATCCATGCGTTGCCAAGGATAAATCGATGCGGTCTCAAAGGATAATTAATGCGTCACTAGAGCACACAGATCTGAGCGTGACAGGCGCGTCGAATGTGCTCTGTATGAAATATTTAACCTTATCAGCGATTATATTTCCCCCGAATAAATGACAGTGAGACTGAAATAAAATTCCCAAATTATAAATCAACAGAGCTCTGGTTATGGAAAAGCTTAAGTTAGGCATCCTTCGCATCCGAATCCCACATACAATGTGTATAAAGCCACTTCCTAGTTGCGACACCACACTTTCTGCTTCCTTTTTTTTTTATTGCTATCTAAAACCTTGTCGAGCTAATGTAGAATTTTGTGTTCCTGTGAAAGGACTGGAAAGTGAAGGGCGGACCCAGGGGGACCTGTGTGTGACAGGAAAACGGGGGCCCGAGGGACTGTGTACGACTGGCAGACACATTGACGTGTTTGTTTATATAAACAGGAAGTGTTGCACCGCAGGCAATGTTGCAACCAATAGTTTGCTTGCTAAAAGTACACCAACCTTCCTCCTCCTCCCCCCCCCACATCATGGATTCTCTGGAAAAATATTTACCTACACGAAACTGTAGTGGGGCCAACATTTAATGAATGGCCTGTGCCTGCCACCTGTGATATGCTTTTAATGACCTAAAACAAGGAGCGCATTATGAATAGTTTTGGCAGGCGGATGTTTACCGTAGAGAGCGCATCAGGACTAAGCTTTCACATTATTAGAACGTAATGTACATATGTATGTATATATATGTGGACATAATTGACTGTTTAAGCGTGTATCGAGTTGGCAATGTCGTTTTAAATATAAATTATGGCTACCTGCAGGCGGAATATCTATGCATATTTGAACTTAACAAAGGCTGACATATACTGCTGGGTAATTCAGTTTAGTTGTCATTTTGCATTTATTGTTTCTATAAATATTATTTTTCGTTGTCACGAAACAATGAAAGGCAAAAAAAAACGCTTTATTTAGAATTTATATTCAATTGTAAAGATAAACATTTTTCTTTGCCAGTGTTTGAGATTCCTCATCTTGTGGAAAATGTTTATTGTTTCTATAAATATTATTTTTGATTGTCCAAACTATATTAAAACTGGCAAATAAATAATTGAAGAAGAAGTGCCTCAATTAAGAGATAAAAACTTCAATTTATTCTTCAGGTGTTGGTGTTGGAAATGGCTAATCTTGTGGAAATATTTTCTTAAAACTTATCAGACTAATTGGAGTAAAATAAATTGAGGCAATTTATTCACTTATTGTTTGCAAATTTAAAGACAATTTTCCAATAAATCTGTCAGATAGCCAGAAACTATCATTTACCTTGAATAATAGTCAAGAGATTTAGAATGTTCTCGTTTAATTCCAGCTTTAAGTTCGCTCCTGCAATCTGTTAATAATCGGCTTACTCTAAGCTATGGACTTTTGCTTAGTATTTGTTTATGGTTTAGTACATATGCATAGTTTGGTCAAAAGCAGAAAAAAAACGCTTTTACCATAAATCAAATGAAAAAAAAAATGGAAAAGCAAACTCGGGGCCACAGCCAGTATAAAGAAAACTTTGAAAATAACGGCGAGGAAAGGGAAAACTGAGAATTCCACGACACATTTGCGGCTGACAGAAAGTACAAAAAAAGAGGGGAAATATATTTCTGCCAACAACAATCAGGTGAGATGCAAAAAGTGTCGAGGAAGTTGTCAAAACATTGTGATAACATTTTGTAGTCAGGTCTCCTGATAGCTGATAGCTGACCAACAGCCGAAGATGATGATGCTGGGGCAGGGCACATCCTGCTCCTAATTAAGGCCGGGGTCCAACTTGTCTGGGTTGTGGTCTTAAAGTACATTATTTTCTGGAGAAACTTTTCCTGGCTGGCGGCTTCTGCGCTGGTCCCGCTTTATTTATTGTTCAAGCCACCACAACGATGGTAATATATTTTCCGGTGCCAGGCATTTTACATAATTTTTGCAGAATATTTTCAAGGAATTTTTCCAGCAGCCTTCGAAAGAAATTACCCTGTCGGGTATGCGAAACCGCCGAAAATTTACGAGGTGCTCCGCGCTAAAGGTGAGATCATATATTTCCGCCAATAAATATTTGTTTATTCACAACTATCAATTCAGCTGTTAAATGGACGCTGCTTAAGGCCAAACGAATTAATCCAGATGGCGGCTTAAATATTATAAATGTTGACAATAATTGTTTAAATCTTTATATTTAATATTTGGCTGCTGGTTTATTTTCTTATTATTCTACCTCCTTAGGCAATACCATTTGACATTTATTTCATTCATTTGAGGGCTTAAAATTAAATAAAATGTGAAGCAAATAAATAAATAAACATAAATATTTGCAAAAAGTATTAATATTCAATTGAAATATAGGGGAATCCAGCTAAATCAATGTTTCAGTCAAACAATAGGCCCTAGTTTCAATTAAAAAATCAATTCTCTGTTACCTGCAGTGCATTGGTTTACTCTGGCATCAAGGAAAACTAGCAGAAAAAAAAAACGAGTACATAATTGAAGGCCCCGTGGCTCCTACATCCTCGGGTATTAAACAACATTGGAATACATGGTTCCCTGTCGATGTGTTCTGTATACACTCGCCTGGGGTGCTTCTGCTAGCTTGTGCCTCCTTGCCATGCAACACACTTTACTTCTACACAGAATTTATGAACTCGATGGAACAAAAGTATACTAGACTCCTCTTCCTACTCTGACCTTGGACACCCGTTAACCACTTTAGTTTATGAGTGAGTTGTAAAATGATTCGAACTTATCGTAAATCAGCTGTTCGCGGTTGACACTCTTGAAAAATCATGCAGTTCTGCAAGGAAATATGACTAAATGGCATCCAGGACTCACTTTGGTTCGGCTGCTGACCGTCATAAATCAGAAAAATGTGTGGTCGCTTCAGCAGCATGCAGTAAACATAAAAAATGAAAATCAATACAGAAACCAAAGTAGAAATTCAACTTTGAGAAGCCGAAAAGCGGTATACCCTTGCAGTTTAATATAAAAATTACTAAAGCTTTGTTAATTAGTTTAATTTTCATTTTCTTTTTAAAATATATTATTTGATACAAGACAGCTACAACCTCGTACCATTACCAGATGCAAAAATCATCCCATATACAAATTGATTTCTGAGGATATTAAAGGTTTCAAGCTGTGCTATGGCAGAGAAAAACAAACTATAAAATACATATAAAAACGTTAGGGAACACCAACTAAATGTACATTTTTGCTGAAATCGAAGCACAGACGGATGATGGCGCAAAAAACCACAAACATAACAAATGCATGGCAAAAACTAAAAACTGAACAAAAAATAGAAGGTAGAACTGGCAAAAACAATGGACACAAAAGACAGACAGATGAACACAGGCTGGCAAATGCAGAAATTGCGTTCGCTGCGAATCAATGTGGAGCCAAACCAAGCGAAAGTGGAGGGGAGCACAACAATAACGACGTACTGAATAACCTCATGCCGGAGAGCCCGACGACGAGGGCTCAGAAAAAGGCCAGCAAATATACCCCCCATAGAATTCATGGCAGAATTTGTCTGCTGGTCCGTCCGTTGATGCACGTGATGCACCTAAAACTATGCAGCGGCTGGATCTTCTGTGGTGCGCCTGCTGCGGTTTCGGGTTTTCCCTTTTTGTATTTCTCCATTTGCCGCTCGGGAGGAGAGACAAAGGCGCTTCACGTTGACCGCAATTAAAGCGAAATGCTCAGGTGATGGGGAATAAGTGGGACAGGTGCAGCTCTGCCTAGCTATTCTCAGAGCAAGAGAGAGAGAGGAGTCTTTATTCTTGACAGTTGAGTGAAATTTTAGCTCAGCAAAATGTACTGTCATCTAAGAGTAAACACTTTTTCTTTTTTTTTTTTTTTTGGTGGCAGCCAGTAAAATAAAAGACGATGACGCCATCCAGGAAATGGCAAGACAATCTGACCATAGCCCAAGGAGGAAATGCTTTCTACGTCTTTGACGTAAGCTAAAGGCAGGAAGGAAAGCTTTAAAAAATACATAGAAAGCAAAAAACTGTTGTTTATAATAAATATAGAAAGTTATTCAGTTTAAGGAATACATAATCATTCCATTAGTTAAAACAACTTTATCCTATGGCTCACAAATTACCATTTGCATTATGGGTATCGTAACCAAAACCCAAAATAGGATTTTCGAGCATACAATTAGTCTGCGATGAATGGCCTTCGTGGGCAAGTGTCCATCTTGAGGCAAGTGAGGCAATGCCAACAACGAGGACAACAACGACAACAAAGGGACCAAACATTATATATCTAAGTTCATCTATTGAAAGTCATTGTGGTGCACTAACTACCGGCAGATGGCTGCACTTCCATGGCACCGCCTGCCATGTGGCAGTGCCGTGTCTCTTGAGTGACCGACAGCCCTTCATCTCTGAGGCTATACATATAGTCGGTATCATCGCTATTGTGTGAGTGGGGACAGCTGTTCGGCCTATTTTGCATTTTACCAGACGCTGTGGGCTGTGGGCGAGCGGCTTAGGCTGCAATTAAAATTGTTAACCCTGCTGTAAAATCGCATTGGGGCTTGGGCCAGGCCCAAGCAGCTGTCGCACTTTTCGAGCGAAAGCCAGAGACTACGGTATACATAATTAAGATGGGCAATTTGGTGGTGACGAGGAAAATAGAGAAATTACTAACCTAACCCAAATAGAATGGGGCTAACGGAGGTTATTGACATTACGAGAGTAATGCCTTGGGGAGAGGCGGCAGGAGCTTGTTTCTCTCCCTTTCTGCTGTCAACGGTTTTCCTTTAAATCTGCACTTAATGGCCAAAACATCAAATTTCATGGCATGCCATTAAAGCCTCACTCGGGTTGGCTTGTCCAGCCAGAAGATGGCCTGACTGATGCAGCAATTCGCAGGAGTATTTTCCACATTGCTTCTGGTATGCTCGATATATATCCAAGCAATAGAATTTACGCCTGTGAAGGCACATAAAATATAGGAATCCGTAGCAAGTGTTGCACTTGGGGCATGTGGGAAACATGTGTCGCCCTATCGGATGCATGGCCTGAGAATCGACATGATGTCGCCTTAAAAACATGTAAATGATTCTCGGGGAGACCTAGTTCACCTCTTCTTGGCTCCTCTTCGATGGTGTTCAAGGCAAAGGAAAAAAAACTGTCAACGGCTTGTCGACGCCTAAATGTATGCAATGAATTTTGTGTGTGGCCCGCATATCTGACGGCTGCCCTCCGTTGAGAAACTTTTGCCTTCGACATTCAACCTTGGAATACCCGCGGAGGAAGAAAACTTTTGTTGGCAATGCCCGGGGTTTTGAAAAATACGCAATACCAACTGCCTGCCAAGGAATCGGCAAATATTTATAGCCTAATTGTCGGTGCGATTGAGATTGTACAAATATACTCGCAGACAAGCTGAAGCAGAACCCACCTTTCGAGTTGAGCAACATCCAGCGACCTACAAAGAAACCTTCAATTATGGCAGCGCACAAAAGGCCGGGGGAGCCGAGCTCCAGATTGGGGAGGTCGGAGGTCGGGTTCACATTCACAATCTACGATCCGGGGTCGCAAACTTATGTGCTAGCTTGTGTGTGCACTCGCATATCCATGCATCCATATCGAAGGCGCGTCTTTTGTGCTCCTGACACTTGTCAAAGCTATAGGAATTTCCGAATAAACTATGTAGGTATATGCTGAGAGGGCACACTGGGTTAAGAGTCGCAGGAATGCGGAAGCAGGAATTTCAATAGAGGAACGATTGGGATTGTTTATTAAACTGAAGGAGAAAGGATTTCCACAGCTAAAACAACCGAGTTTTAATGGGTTTTCAAATAAAGAAGTTAGTCTTCCTATAAGAAAAACAAATTAAAATTTCAAAAATCTCTTAAACATCTTTTTAATTAAGAAATGTTCTTGATAGTATAAAAGAAATAAAGATCACTATGAATTCCATTAAATTAATTTGTTAAAAATTTAGTAACCGATGTTTATCCAATAACGATGTTTAAAATCATCTCACTTTAAATTTATATATCTTTTTTAAAACTCAAATAATAACTTTAATATTTCTCCCCCGTAAATCCTATAAATATTCACAGGACACTCATTTTCAGACCACTGTATTTCTGAAGTCTTGTACTCCTGTTTATGTGTGTGCTGCTTTCTATATGTATTAATGTATTCGTGTGAGCATATTGGATGGTACGGTTTGTTGAGCAGCTGCTGGTTGCAAAGGACATAGAAAACTCACACCAAGGCGATACACACACACACACACATCAAGAGCGCGTTGGAGGCCCCCCAACTGTCATAAACTAGGATTATGTTGCATAAGCCCATCTGCCTTGTGGTTATTGTTGTTTTGGATGGATGGATGGATCCCATCGAGTTTAAAGGAGGAAAACTGCTGTTGCTTCGAAGCCGATAATTACGTTTTCGTTGGCAATTGATGGGTCCATGTCATTTTCGGGCCTGGCCCGAGATTGTGTCCTCAAAATCCTTACGAACTAATTGCTAGCCCAGAGGGCAGAGTCAATTCTCCTCGATTCGAGAGCCAATTAGAGCCGGCGACATTTGTTAGGCAAGGCTTAAATGCGTAATGTGATCTATTCGCCAGATAAAAGTGCCGTCCAAGGAGCACAGCGCAAGGACGACTGGCGCAACTTTCCATTACCGGCAGCAGCTAAATCAAATTTTCCCACACACGGCTCTGGGGCTGAAGTGAAAGCATCCGGGGTCGCATAATCAATACGCTCGCTCGTGCCTGTGTGTTGGGTCTGGGTTTGGCTTCGGGGTTGGGCTTGGGGCTTGGGGCTTGGCTATATGTGTGCCCGGGACAATGGCGAAAAGTTCGACTTGCTGCTTCATTAAATTTAATTTATAAACTTGCCATAAGCACTAAATCACTGTGCAGCAGCTGGAGGAGAAGCCAGCGATGGGAGATACGATGGCTGAGGCGGTGCTATGGTTCGAGTGACTGCGTCCCCGATGCGTTGGCACACAAGGAACTGCATAAAATGGCGACCAGTGGCCAAAATGGCGGTCCATAAACATCCGGAGTTCTTGTTTTTTCACTTTCGCCATGTCACTGCTGCTGCTGGCCATAATTTGCCAAGCAACGGATGCCAAAGGAGGAAAAAAAACCAAAGAAAAAACCCAAATATTTACATATTTATGTGGAAAGGCAAAATAAAGTCTGAGGAAGGAAACCTTTGACACACGGAAAGAAAGATTTAGTATTGTCTAAGCATTACAGTTTTTACGATAATTTCCTTGCTTTATTTTAAATTCAGACATATCAATATGAATATTTGTAATAATAATACAAATATTCTCCAAAACTACAGCCATAAATAAATACTAAACCTTCGAAAGGCAACGAAATCGAACGGAATCAGAGCTAAGCAGTCATTAAAACGCTTGACATACAGAACTGCAACAACAACAACAACAACAAGAACTATTACTATAAAAAGGCCAACATTCGGATTTTTTACTTTAGCTGTCGCAGTCGACAAGCCAGCTATTCGTTTGTTGTTGACATTTTTATGCTCCTTGATGTTGTTGTCGTTGTCCTGGCACAAGCACTTCCGCTTGGCGCTAAAATGTATGCTACATTTTTTTTTGTTTGTCCCACAATCACTCGCACCCCACTCACACCCACACCCACAACACACACTTGGAGATGGCGGCCTGTTTGTGTCAGGGACCGTCTTTAAGGCAGGACAATTTATAAGACCACGCCCCTAAATGGCGCGACCCGCCTCGCATTTCCTTCTCTGCGCTTGACGGGCGCGTGTGTCGAGTGATTTTTATGCGACCTGACTTCTGATATTTTTGTAGTTGCTAGTGTGGTTCCCTAAAATCATCACGTCATGGTCGTCGTACCTTTTCAGTTGCCAATTCTGTTTTGCTGATGTGTGTGGTGACTTTAATTAGGCTGCTTCCTGGGGGTCAGCAGGACAAATGGAATCTGAAGAAATTGAACCGAGTGACAGCCGCTTTTGTTAGAAATTGTGCTGATTTTTTATTAAATTAAATGATATTGATTTTGATTTATAGAACTCCTAAGATATTATATAATATTATTAAATATTTGTATTTAATCAAATTAAATAATCATAGCGCAATGTAAAGCAAATACTCGTATATAGTCTTTATTAAATTTAAACTGGTTTGTTTAACTTAAACGAGAAGATTAAACCTTTTCAGTTTAATGCTGATTGTGCAATCTTAATGCGCATCCCACGCTTAGAAGTTGTTCAATTGTTAATTGTATTCCAGAGAGAAAAGCGGAAACTCTTTGCCCTAAAAGTTTTCCCGAAATTGGTGTATCTGCATTTCAGTGTGCATTATTTTCCCCTCGCGTGGTATGCAAATATTTCTCAACGGTGCATTGTACCATAAATGCGTAGGTGTTTTGTATGCACGATGGAATCTGTGGCATTCAGTGTACATTAGTGTGTGCATATCGCTGGGATTTAATTTTAGCTCTCACCCATTGAGCTGGGAGTGTGTGTTCTCCATAGCCGCAAAGTTAGATAACTAAAACACCAAAATCGTAAACACTGGCAGTATAAATTAAGGATACACACAACGCCTAAAAAAAATTTGCATCTATTTAATGAGTAATTAATTCAGTGTTTAGTTGTCTAATTTAACGATTGTATATAAAGTAATCCAACTGAGCAAAATCCAAGGATAATTGAGATAAATATTTGAACGCTATACTAACATGACTAATAAACTGACAGTAAGAAATATTTCTTTCATTAAAAATATTTTTGTGTTAGGACCAAGTATTATCATTAGTATAGTTTATAATCTTTGGATTTTATAAAGATTAAAAAATACAAAAATATTTTAAAAACAACTTATTGTCATTGCAGTTAATTACTCATACGCACGGTTGTCTTTTCTTTAAAGTTAATCACTCATACGCACTGTTGGCTTTTCTTGAATATTTTGTTCCTAATCAGAAGGCTTGCTTATAAAATGTATATAATTAATATAAATAAAGCAGTCTAGAATAACATTCTAAATAAGAAAAAATCTATACTAATGTTTACTTTTGAAAAGATTATGTTTTTTTTCAAAACTCTAAAGCGCTTTGAGTAGACTTTCCTTCTCGAAATAAAATGAGCAGCCTTTTGTGCACACAAACAGATTCCATTTGTAAGAAATAGTAATAATCATATTTCAAAGGCCTTCAGACATCGAGGCGTCTCCTAAAAACGCTATTGAGCCACTGAGAACAGGTAAAAGCCAATTGGCGTCGGCCTTTTGAATTATGCCAAGTGAAAGGAGAATCCTCCAGCATCCTGCAATTGCATTCCGCTCCGATCTATTTAATTCCAGTTATTTGTGCGAACTGCGCTCAATGGCAGGAGACAACAAAAAGACGCTTGACCTTAGGCCCTAAAAGGCAAGTGCTGAGTGCCACTCACAGGACGAAGGCGATGGAGAGCATGTTTGTCGCCAGCAAAAAATTCGTTAAAGTGACACACTCGCAGCGAGAGGCTGCGAAGACTGCCACGCCCAGTGCGCCCCCCACGGCCAGGCTCGTGTTCATAATGATGAGATGCTTTTTGCCCTTCCTTTCACGCCCTCCCCCATCTTGCTGCTGCCTTTTTTCGCAACAACAACGACAATTTTCAATGTTGTACGCGAAATTGTTGACAAAGTTTGCCTCAAGGCAAATACAATGGCAAATTGGGGGATGGGCAGGAGGCAAAAAGGGAGGGGAAACGCGTCTCAGTTTCAAGGCAGCCGCCTTCGTTGACTACATAAAAATAAAATTACACAAGAAATTAAATTAGCGCAAATAAGAGCGCAACAAAAATGAACATTTTTCTGCAATAAAAACGACTGCGACAGTGTCGTGGCACTCGACACGAAGGCAGATAGGCAGAGAGGGGGAAAGGGAAAGTGGAAGCGGGAAACTGGATGCTGGATGTTGGATGCTGTATGGGAGAAAACAAACAGCGGTAGCAGAGGCAGCAAACGAAAACAATAAATTAAATTCAGAGGAGCAGGGCCGTACAGCCAGGCCGCGTCAAAGGCGACTGAGTGTCCCAAGAGTGGCAGGCCCAAGGACCTGCAGTCCCGCCCCATCCCCATCCCCATCCCCCATCCCCCATCCAGCTGTTAGACGTCTCGGTATCAAGCCTCGGACTCGAGTGGCCTCATAATAAACAGACAATATAACAAGTGCGACTGTGACGCATTTGAGGCAAGTGCGGGGGCTGCTGCATCCACCACAAGAGCGATAGCTGGGGCCTGAATAATCAGAAAGTGAAAGCAAGAAACGCTCTCCACAAACAGATATAGTGAATTTATGCTTGCGAGAGCGACAGGTGGTTGGAATAATAGATACATAGACAGAAAATAGGAGGTTATATCTATTGTATGAACTTTAATGCAATTCAATTAATATTTTTATAGATTTTCATAGAAATAAGATTGGTTTTTTGTTTATATATGAATATTTTATAAAATACATGGACTTTTTGAGCATTTTAATTATGTTTCTGTAAATGTTATATACTCAAAATATTAAGAGAATAAAATTTCATTAAAATAATTAATAATAATAATTTGTAAGTTCTTGTTATGTAGTAAGCAAATTATTATAATATAATAAACAAGTAGCATATTATATTTTTTATATTTTTTAAATAAATAAAAAATACTTTAGGTAAAAAATTTAAATATAAAAACTATACAAAATGAAAAATATATAATTTGTAGAATATCATGAGTATTACTTAATATCCAGTAAATTTGCTGAGTTAAAAAATATATACATTATGCAATTCTCTAATTAAATTAAAAGCAGTTTCTGAAATCCTAATTCGTCTAACCTGATTTAAATTTACCCAATTTCTTAATTGTTTTTATACCCGCCGGCCAGTTTTTGAATCTTGACAACAAATTTGGCAAATGGATTTTAGTCGAGCGTTTTTGGCAACCTTGTTTACCTTGGGAATCGTTCTTCCGAAGGACGGAAAGCGGAAAAGTTCTCCTTCTGTGCCCCCATTCCTGCCCAGCAATATGTAAATTGTGCCATTTCTGCGTTTTACTTGTGTCAATTTAAAATCTGAATTGCGACAGCAATCTGGCAACTGGGAGTGGCATTTAAGTCGTGGGCGAAGGATGGGTGTAATAGTTTATCCTTGTTGGTGGTGGCGTTGGTGTGCTGTGATGGTGAGATGTGGTGACGAGGGGGCCGGGGCCGTGACCGGGCCTGCGTAATGAAACAGTGCGTCAAATATTAGCCGATGGAGGCAAAAGTTTTCACAACTGCAACTGCAGGAGCGACAAAAGCCGCACCAAAGACGCCGGGAAAGTGGAGGAAAAATGTGTGCAGGCGCCCACATGTGTGTGTACATTCGGGCGATGTGGATGGGAAGATACATGCAACTGTCTAACTATCTTTTATATTATTTGTCGTGGCCCCGGAGACAAGCTAGTGAAACAAGGTTATCTCCAGGCCTTCCAGTCGCTCTTTGGCGTAACTACTGCCATCAAACGAATAGCGTATACCCTGCAGTTTTCACAGAAATAAATACTTACTATTCCTTTACAATTGCCATAACTCTTGTGACTAATTTAAGTTACTAAAAACGCAATAAACATAATTAAAAAGGTAATTAATATCATAATTAGATTATTTAAATAAAATACATTCTTTTGTGAAATTCCAACTGTTGTCAACTGATTGAATTGTCCTTGGGAAAAACACTTTTCCTACAAACCTAACCGCTATATGATCGACATCCCTTCTGCCCTGACATAACAGTCGACATTGAGCTTTTCCCATCCCCCATCAAACCCCGGCGGGAAATCTAATTAAATTAACAATTGCCAGGCGGCAGTTGGCGCTTACGGTGTGCCAATATCCATCGCCATAATATACACCGCAAGGCAAACAATATTAACCACAATTCAAATCCAAAAACAGGGCGCACACGAACGTGGCTCAATAACCGTTCAATACACACTCGAGTCCCCCTGCCAGCCATCTCTTCTCCTTACAGACGAGTTTTTCGTCGTTGTTGTCGTTGAAAAAGATCCAAATTGAAACAAAATGTAAACGAATTCCAACGCTGCAAGGACCATGATGTCGGGGATGCCGACGTTGGATGCCGCTTTAAAGCACTCCGGAATGTTGCCTATATTTCGGGCTGCTGCGCAATCAATCATGGCGAAATCAATTTCCAAGAACACACACTCACCCAGGCCCTCACACACACACACACATTTACCAAACTGATGGAAATTGCGTAGTTTTCGAATGACACCCAGGCTCCATTGCTGTGCCCTTGGACTGTTGTCTATTTTAGCAGCTGCCGTAGGTGAAGCAGAAGCTGCATCTACACAAACAATGCTCATTAAAATTGGCAAATCATGTGGAAAATGTGTAAATAGCAATTACTAGATACTCAATGCTCACACGTCGTATGTGCGATAATGATTTTGTTTACTGCGCCATAGTCAGGGAGCGAAGAGATGGGCAGAGATTAAAAGGTAGAAATTTATTTCTTACCTTGTTGACAAGCTAATGCAATTCGAAGGTCGTTTAAATTAAATTAAAAAGTATTATTGAACATAATACATATGTTCTCATAGATTAAATGTGAAACTAGGTGAACAATTATTTAAATAATACTATTAAATATTCTAGAATTTAGTCTTCATCCTCTGCAAAATCATGCAATTCTAAAAGTTCCAACTTTTACATTTGGCAAGTGAATCGGAATGCTCTTCTGATTAGGTACTTATTTATTTTTATTTCAAACAAAATGTGGCTTTATCCCTTAAAAGCAACAAATTTGACTTTATCCTTTAAAAGCTTTTCTCTTTGTAACAACAAGAAAACGTTGGTATTCCTACTAATTGCTTGCTCACTCTAAAACATATTTTACCCTATATCATTTTATTTTATTTTATAATAATAGAATAACAACCAAAACGAAACCATCAAATGTGTTTCCTCTCATATCCTGAAATTGTGTCCGTGACAGGACTTTCCTTTTTAATTACACATTTTTTGGGATAGAATAGAATTAAAGAAAATGAAAGTCAGACCAAATGATTGATGGCCTAAGTGGGGTTCTTTGTTGCGTTGTCCAAACTTTTTATTTTTATTTTTTTGAGCATTTGTTATTGTCAGGGTTGATTACCCAACAAAAGTGTAGGTTATGGTAAATGACAGAAAATTTGGTTTTAAAATATGGTCAATTATATAACGGCACATTAGCTTTGAATTATTTGGGCCATTTAAACGCTTGAGTGCAACTTTTAATAGGCCTTTGCTCGGTGGCTAAGCCATAATTACCAACGATGATGCGGTTTTATTGCTATCTACTGGATACATAGGTTATTGAACAATGATTTGCAGAGTAACAATAAATAATAACAGATATTTCTTATATGTATGTTGATAAGATTACCTTTAACTGACAGAATACAAAATATAATAAAAGCAGAAAAAGGTTTGCAAGATTCTATAATATTAAATAGTTATGAAAAGATTCTTCCTCCTACAAAACTTCATTTGATAACCCATATTTTGCTATGTGTACTCTATGCCACGTTAGTGTAGACGCTTTCGCACCTAGTCGGCAATTAATTTGGTCCAGCACTCAAAAGGACTCCAGTCTTGGAGCCTTGGAGCCTTGGAGCTGCCGTCAGTTGGCCATAAAATCAATGCCACATGTTAAATATCGTGGGAAAAACACAAATACAAGTGGCGGCCGGGGGCGTGGTTGGCGGGTTAAATGTTGAACGACTGTATAAGAGAGGGAAGTGGCAGAGGACTGGCAGCAAATTTGCTCAGAGCAAAGCATAATGAACATTGTTGTCGCACTTCCTGTCTCTGGCGCTGTTTCTGCTGTTGTTGGGTCATAAAAGCTGGAAATACTTCGGGCGCACAAAAGGCAGAGGCATTGACGAAAAGCCAACTGCCGTGGAGCGGAGTCGAGCCGGAGTCGGTCGGCGAGTCCTTCGTCCTCCTGCCGGTGTGCCGTTAAGTGTGCAATATTTATTTTGTATAAAACGCGTGTCAGGCATAACAACAGCGGGTACGCATAGCTATTAAATGAGACGCAAAAGCTAGAGCCTATTGGCTTTGCAGCCCGAAAGGATATTCAACTTAAGTCAAGTTTTTAAATAAATTAAAAGGGACCATTGTCAGGGATTAAACTTCGGATTAATTTAAGTTTTATATTTAAATTGAACATATTTTCTTATATATTTTTAAGGGTATCCTTTAGCTACCTAGCTTTCCAGCAAAAAAAGAAAGGTTTTTGTTCTGGCTCAAGAAAATTTCGCATTGTTTTCGTGATGGTTGCGACTCTGCTTCAACATTAATTGAAATATTCATGCCCGAGTTCCTGATGCCGGTTATTTTTAGCCCGGTGAGTCCTCGCTTAAGGACAGGCAATATTTGTACAGTATTTATTTATTCATTCAGCCCCCTGAATCATATTTCATTTTTTCGGAAGTCATGAGAGTTAGTCAACTGTATTAAAGGACACGCCCAGATAATCCGTTAGTTTAAATACAATAAAGTATATTGAAATCTAGTTATATATGTATTTATATTGAATAAATTGAATAGATACAAATTTCTATGCTTCAAACACATTTAAATAATATAAATAAAGTTGAAATAATAAAATAATCTATACATTAATTCATTTCTTTTGTAAATAAATGGTTTATAATGATTTTATCCGAACTTGAGTAATTGTACAAGCCATTTAAATTGTATACAATAATTATCGAATAATTAAAAGATAGGAAAACATGAAGAAAAAGCTACATAGAACTTCACAGTCACAAAAAATAAGTTGAAATCTATAGTTTAAAATATGATAAACCCATTGAAAGTACCCAAAGTACAAAAATGGAAATTTGTTTGTAAACTTATACATTTCATTCACATTTCCTTATACAAGATTTTAATAAAACTGCAGTAGCTTTCGTGATAAATTTTTTATAGATAAAATATAATATATATTGCGAGTGGAAAAATCTTCCGAATCATTCAATTAACTTTGCAAACCTTTCGGTTAATTGATATTGCCTTTTGGGACTGCTGATCGCACGCACTTTATTATGGGCAGAAAACATTTTCCCACAATTCTGATTGCAATTTGGATGCCATTTGTCAATATCAACAGATAATTCAATATATATTTAATTGACTCAATTGAATCAGTTGGCTGTGCCCCTCATAAATTTAAAATCAGTCCAATTATGCGGACCGATCGATGAGCCCCGAACAGGCAATCAGTGAGAGGTGGCCAAAGGAGATGCTGGAGATGCATTGACTTTGACATTGCCCCCGGATTGACGCGGCACCGAGGTCAGGAAAGGTACCTCTCGCCGGCATCGTGTCAATTGAAGGTGATGCTTGCCACATGCGAGCGAGAGTTGCTCCAATTTGGGGCACGTTGATCAATCGAGTGATCGCGATCGTGATCGTGATCGCCATCGCCTCTTCTGTCTTGGTTCAATTTAATTGACCGTGCCGGTGACGTCGCACATGCAATAAACTCATCGGCGTGGGAGCTCAGCCGCCTTCGTTCCGATCGCGTCGACAGCAAAGAAAGTGCCACATAATTGATGCGTGTGTATCCGCGTGCCGCAAGGTCGAACCATATGTCAATTGGACCGAACGTGCAGCGGTGCGTGGCAGGTGCCACGGTGGGTGTGTGGGTGGTGAGACCGCATAACCAAATGAATGCAACATCCAGCGGGGCCTGCTAGAAATTTATGCTCGCAGCTCGAATAATTCCACTGGCGAGGGCTCTCAAGGACATGGCCGGCGAGGGTAGCAAAAATAGCGAAAATAGAGAAAACCCCTCGAAAGTATGCAGTGGCAAGAACACTCTTGCTGCGTCGAAAATAAAATGCCATTTTAATTTCATTGCACCGCGCGCTTCACTAATTTTTCTTGGCTTCTGTTCTAGTTTCCTGCCATTCCATTCCTGTAACCACATTTTACGAGCGAAAGCGAGAGCCAGGAAAAAGATTTTCCAGCTCTGCCAAAACATTTCATTTTCATTTGTCGTCCATTAAAATGCATTAAGCGAAAGGCTGGAGAAGAGTTTGGTGGCAGGTTTATTTCGAATGAATGTGGCTTGAATAAGACATTTCGATTTACAAAATGCAGAGGCAAGCCAAAAATTGTTAGTGTTTTCTTTTAATGTGAGCTTGGAGCTTTAATTTTCTAGTTTGTAATTGTAATTGAATGAATCACATAGAAATTTATAAATAACTAATACAATTTCTTGCAAATTTTTTGGCATTAAATCTCTTATTGACATTTAGCCAAATTGCATTTACATTTTAAAGTGGAAAGCACATTTTATGGACTTCCTATAAATGCTTCCCAATCCTTGTACATTTTGTATTCTTTTTGTATTTTATAAAACTTAAAGAGAAAAGTAATTCTCTGCCAAAGAAATTTAGAAATCAATTCTTTTTAATGAAATTAATGTTTTCTTTTTCAAGAATCTTTTTGCTAGTTTGGCATTAATTTTTAATTTAGCTTCCATTCTGTAAGGCAACATCCTGGCTCCTGGCATTTAGGAAGGAAAAACTTTGAGCGTTGGGTAATTATGCGCTTATCTGGGCCTCCTATCCTGACTGGCACACCCCCACAGCCTCTCCAATCCACTTTTGGCTTTTTCAAGCTCGGTCTAAATTCATTACGCATGCAAATCGCGCAGTTTTCGCCAGCTGCTGATTGCCTCCAGTCTTTTAAACGCGTTCTCCAGGTTCGATTGTTAGGCAAAAAAAAATCAGAGTTAAGCACCGAAGGAAGGATACTTCATACTCTTATTGATTGTAGCAAATTTGAAAGCGTTTTCTATAAAACAAATGCTAAAATAATTTTAGGAATGAATAAACCTATTTATTTTTATATTATTGCAGCACCTTTGCAAAATCTATCTTAAGTCAGCCTGCTTTTTAAATTCCATTCTATTATTGTCTTCAGAGATTTATTTACATTGTAAACTAATTAAAAAATAAGAATCAATCTGTATTGTAAAATGTATATACTCTTTCCGCAAAGAGTAACAAAAACTTTGAGTAAAAATCTCATTAAAAGTTTTCGGCATTCTTTGCTCGTCTCTGTTGCGTCTCGAATTTGACTCACAATTATTCGGCATAATAAGCCAGAAAGTCGCGTGTTAACCTGTCCAAGGACCTAAACAGCATTTGTTGATGGCTATTCATGCGTGCAGGGTTGGGGCAAGGAATGCTGGACTGAGGGACTGACCGGCAAAGGGACTGAGAAACTGCCGGGACTGCAAAAGGTTCATAATAATTGGCTTTTATGTATTTGAATTTATATTGTTATGGGGTGCGCAGCCAGAATCCCGTGCAACACGCTATACAAATCTTGAATATATACTTTATATAAGTATTTATTAAAATAATTATATTAATTTGGAATGTTTGAGGGTAATTTTCGTTAGGGAAAGGAAAGGGAATTTGTGATGAGATACTACAAAAAAACAGGATTATTTTAAATTTAGTAAAGATTGCTAATAAAAAATTCCTACTTGTGCTCAGTCTCTGTGCTACAACTCGTCGCTTGAAAACAATTTTAAACGTGGTTTTGTGGCAAATGTTCAAAATAGTTAAATAGATAAAAACAAGCGCAATAAAAGTGATAAAAATCTATGAATTTTTATAAAAATGGTCACCAAATCGGGGCGGGGGAAAGTGGAACGGCTAAAAATGTGCTCCTAATTCCCTGGGCCGTGTTGGGTGCACATGCCCCTGACATTTAAGCTTCATGCGAGCTGCTGCTACTGCTGCTGCTGCTGCTGCCGCCACAGGAGCAACAACAAGAGCAGCAGCAGCAGCAGCAGCAGGAGCAAGAGCAACAAGAACAACGGCATCATTTGTGGAAGCAGCAGCAGCATCCAATGTCAGGAGAACGCTACTCGCTGATTGGCTGCCCGCTGCACGCTGCTGCATTCGCTGAAATCGCTTTTGGCCGTGTTTTCATTACTTTGTGGACAGATTTTCCCCCTTTCCCAGGCGTGTCTTACCTGCACTTTTGGCGCTACATTTGATTAAAGACCTTTGGCGTCGTCGGTCGTCGATGGCTAAATGGATTTTCCACTAATTTGTCGCACAATCAAAGCACTTGGCATGTTGTTCTTTCTCATACGAGTGTTTGCTTTCTGCGCGAAAAGAAAGTAACGCTTCAGCTTTGTCCCCTTTGGGGTCACACACATTCGGAAGTACAAGTATCCTTTGAGCAAGGTGAGGAGCGCTGGGCTGAGTTTTTACCAAACATTTGCAAGTACCGTTTGACTCTTCCACACGGTCTACACTTTTCCAAGTTCCCGATTTTCTTTCGAGTCCAGCAGAGTCTGTCGCCCAACTGAAACTGTGAGCGAAGCGGCGAGGCAGAAAAGCTACTGCCAGAGCCAGCGCTTCAGAGAGAGCGCATTGAGCGGCACCTACTGCCTGCCCGTGTGTGTTGGTGTGTGTGTGTGTGCCAGGAGCCACGTGAACGTGCGTCAGCTGTGCCACAGTCTAGGGGGTGGCAGAGCGAGCATTTTTCTGCCACTTTTTAAGCCGCTTTCAAAGCTTTAACTGAGCTCTCTGGGTCTCTTCTGAGTGTCTTTCTCTTCCTCCCTCCGACTTTCACGTCACCTGATGTGGCGTCATTTCTTTCCATTTGTTTTTCTGTTGTTGTTTTGTTGCAAAAAGCCGGTTTTTCGCATCGGTGTTGGTGAGCGTCGAACGTCGAAGCAAAGGGAAAGTTTTAGGGATACCAAGGCAACAACAAACCGCGGTCTTTGCAGGGTTAGTCCTTATTATGCGATTTTCAGTCTCAGGCAGGTGGACTTACAAATGATGGATGAATCATTTGTCAGATGAGACGGCTTTCCGCTAAATGTCGAAAATCGATTTAGGGCGGCATACTGCATATGCTAAATTGTCTAATTTTTATAGTTTTTAAAAGAGTGTTATTTAAATAGGTTTTTTTTAAGGTTTTGTTATAAAGAATAACAGTTTTCATAGGATTTTTACATTTTTTTATAATTATATTATCCAGAGAATACAATTCAATTTGGATTTGCAGAACTGGTATTCTTTTATTTTGAATATTATTTTGTACTTTAACTTTGAAATAGGAAAGCAAAGGATCAATTAATTCAATTAAATACTCAAAAGGTATAAAACACACCTTGAAACATGAATAGAAAAACAATAAATTTAATAATAAATGCATTAAAATGTTAAACCTTATAAAAAGAGAATATAAATAAAAAAAAACGAAAAATATAAATATAAATAAGATACAACTAATAAATGTTTAACCTATGGCAAATTGTTAATTCAATTATTTAACAGACATAATAAAAGACTTTTTATTATAAATTAGTTTTAAGTATATCCAGCCACATAATCTTATTAACATTATATTATTTTTACTGACCAACCTCAACACTAAGCGGGTTGCCGCTAATTTGCTACTTGGGAGCTTAAGGTATCAGACTTTATGATCCTTTTATTAAATGATGATCCCAATTTCTAATAATGGATTCTATTAGTGTTTTAAGGCTGAGATCTTCTATGTTACATGATTATCTTATATTAGCTCTTCATTTATATTTTCTTAAGTACCTATAGTAATGTACATCTAAAGTCTTAGCTCGATATCCTTCTTATCCTTCGACTGATCCCAATATGCGATCAAACTTGGAACACCCTGCGAAATCTCAAGCTTATTCCGTTCCGTTAGACAGTGCGGCGTCTACTCTGTTAATGAGTAATCTCAGACCCAGTGCCCATGCTCTCCCTCTCTCAATCGCAGGACATGCTGCTCTCAGAAACTCTCGCGCCAAAGGACATCGTGTGTGCACCTGCCTCAGTGTGCGTGCTCAATGAAAAGCTCGACGAGTGAGAGTCGTCGACTCTCTCCGCTCGGAAATTGATGTAACACATCGACACTGAGCTTTCCTTTGGCTCGTGCCATGCGAAATGCAGGGCGCTTCCTGTATTTTGTTCGCTCCTGTGCGGGAGCGGGGTGCCGTCGTCTTCGCGGCCTCTGAAGGCCGTCGCAATCATTTTTTATTAGGAAAGGTTAGTTGTGGTTGCTCTTGTTTTTGCTTTCGGCCCGCCTGCCTTCTGCAGTGTCAATCGTTCAGCGGCCAAAAGCTGTGCGATGTGCTTTTTAGCGACGGGCGTGGGCGTGGCCGCAGCATCGCCACTCGGCCAGAGTTGCAACATTCGGTTGCATTACCCCAGAGGGAGCCAAACCCAAGCACAGCACAGCACACACCCACCCGGCCAAGTGAAGCTGGCCAACAGAGCAACAGAGCCAGCGAAAGGGCGAGGAAAAGTGAAAGTGGCCTTCAAACCTGGAGATTTTGGCTGCCCAGCTTATGATTTCTTTATATATTTATCAATTTATCAATAAAGGACGTTTTAAAGCTTTTCAAGGAACTCAGCATAAACTTTAATGTTGCCATTTAAGAATGTTTTACCAATTCATAGATTTAATTAATTTTTTCAGATTATCAAATAAATTAAAGGATTTCAGTATATATGGAAATTTTTACAAAAGTCAACCGTACTAAACAAAAAAATAATCAAAAGAATATGTATGTATTTTTATTTAGAAATTTTAATTAATAGACGTATCAATTTTTAATGCCATCAACTCATTCTTTATAATCACACAGAAACACATTATTGCTCCTAAAAGCAATAAGATTAATGACTTATTTAAGTTTTATTTATAGAGAATGTTCCATTAAATTTTTGATAAATACAGCTAAATTGCTGTATTAATTTAAAATTGTGTTGTTCATTAATATATATTTTTATGGTTAGAAAATTACACTTTTCATTACATTGCTAATTTATGACAAAAAGTATAATACAATGAAAAGAAATGAGTGTATAACAAATCCTTTCACCTATTCATTGTTTGAATTGAAATAAAAAAGCCTTTTCTTTTAATTTCTTTATAATATTATTTTTGTAGCTTCGTTTAATAAACTCAAATATCTGACAATGTTTTTAAAATTTAAAGTTTAAAATTTTAAAAAATTCTTAACATCAATGAAACATTTCACACTGCTTGCAGAGCTTTCTGTAAACATTTAAGAACAGAAGAGACCTGTTAACATTTTCTACATTATTAACTATTTGCTGAAGTTGCAAAGCTAGGGATGGTCTCGAAAAACGATAAGTCCAGCTTTTATGTTTTTACACACCTGCTTTTTCCCTTAGCTAAAGTTTTTCCATACAAAACTAGGTTCTAAGCCTTGAGTCTGCAGTAATGCAGCTTTTGAAAATGTGAGGCATTTCAGCAAATTTTAAAAATACTTTCTGCGATACTTTTTATATATTCAGCGGATTTTTGTTGATGTTATAGCTTTTAGCCCCGCACATATAACAAACCGCTTTGTACAGACATCTTTATTTTATTTATTTATTGTATGATATATAAAGAAAGAAAGAAATGAAAAATATAATATATTGTTTACAATTTTAATAAGATTAATATTTTATTATTACCTTTTTTATTAATAATATTAACTTTATGTAAGAAGATACCTTTAAAAAACTTAATACTTACAATTTGCCTTTCTTTAGATAAATATATTGGGAAATCAATGTAGAAAGTAAATATTTTAAAACTTTTAAAGTGATTTAAATTGTGTATTTGCAGAACTAATAATTTGAAACGTAAAGAAACACCTGATTAGATCATTTTACTTTGTACGAAGGGAAATAATAATGTAGTGCAGGGTTATAACAATCATTGCTAAATGCTTAAATACCACGGCAACTAAAATATAAAATAAAGATGAATTTGAATTGTTTGCTTTTCCTTTAAACTCCCGTCCAGATTGCACCTCGTACAATTTTATAATTACACCTTTTGCTGCGGTGGTACATGGATTTGACCGTGCATTTAATCAGATGTCTGGTGCCATGGCAATAAATATTTAAAACTGTCAATTGGCATTATCAGCTTGAATTGTAACCCTGAAAATCTGTCCAGCTGAATTTTGCTAAAGTTAAAAATTAATGCGGTCGATTTGGATGAGCTATATCATGGCGCTTATTTTGTGGCATTTTAATGCGATTATGGCTGCAGGCAAGAGCAAACCAAACATTTATGTAATTCCATATTACTCAATTAATTGATAAATATACCAGTCTATATATGCAATGCACATTGCGCGCACTCGCACATATTCGCCCAACAACAATCAATGTGTGTACACATTAATGCAATTAATTTTTGCATTTGTCGCAAGTGAAAAACATCAAAATATAATTAAAATGCTATGGATTTCGTGGAGTTTTACACTGCAATAAGTAAACAAGATATTCATACACAAGAAGAAATAATAAACTAAGGAAAATATAGTTAGAGAGAAAATTTAAATTAACTTCAAAAACATCAAAGAAAAATAATTGTCAAATACTTATAGTTTGGATCTCCAGGGTTAACAGACATTGGTGATATCATCGTATTATATATTAGAATTAATTTAGTTAAATAAATAATAAAACATAAATAATATTGTATTTATAACTTCGGTAGCAAATAACTAAATTTTATAATGCAAAGAAATTATTAATGAAAGCTAAAACACCGTAACATCCTTACTTTTTAAGATCTACAGATAAAATAGATTCTCCAAAGGTTTTGAAAATAGTTGCTTAATTCAAATAATAAATTTATTTTCCTAGTGTAAAAACCTACTATAAAAATGGGACAGTTAATTCATTTTTTTCTTAGCTCCGCAAGATAAGTTTCACGTATTTTTTACTGACAGCCGTGTCTGTGTGTGTGTTTGTGTTAAACTTTTGTTTATTTATGGTTAAATCCTGTTTGCGGTAGTTAATTATATTTTACAGCTAATGGCGAAATGTCAAAATAATTAAAATGCCCACAACAGCTCAGCAGTAAATGCTGTCCAGCCTAAGGGATGTGCGAATGTGCGAATGTTGCTGCTGTTCAAAATATTCAGTGCATAATTGACAGGCGGTTGTCAACTGTCAGCGCCGATTAAGGTGCAAAGCCGCTTAATAATAAATTGAATATAAATAAATGCTGCAAGTCACATACATTGGCTATTGGTATTCAGTCTCTCTATTGAATGAAATGTTGAATTTAAAACTCATTTGGTTGAGACTGATTAACCGTGCGTGTAACCAGCAGGGGGTCAGGTCAGTGTCTTTAATGAGGTGACAAAAGATGTGGCATCCGAAAACTGAAATGAGAAATTTATTATTAATAGAGACAAACGTGTAACTAGACTGGGCGGCGCATTTAAACCATTTCGCAATTAGCCAGCTGGAATAATGCATAAGTGCAGCGCAAAAAATTTGGTAATTACACGGCATGAACGAAAGTTTATAATTATATATTAAAATCTAATTAAATTAGCAGTCGTGCAGACAATTGACATCTATTCAACTGAATAGAAGGCCAGGAATGGGTTCACATTCGTTCGCACGCGTCAATGGCAGCGCATAAAGAATTGAATTATTTAATAAATCGGTTGAAACATTTGACTGAATTTCACGGTTCAGGGATAATCATTTCGACCCTCTACAAGTTAAGCTTTAAAGCAGCTGCAACACTCTGCGACATCATTTGAGACGACCAAGTTCTTTGGCTAATTGCCGACAGAGTTCATTACCAATGCCCTGCGTCTTTCGGCAGCATCTAACGCATGTTTGTGCATTTATGCTAGTCTCATTAGCATAGTGATATTGATTTTCTGGTTAACCATCAATCAACAAAACGTTAGACACACAAGCCCGAGATTGCTATGCAATTGAGGCTTCAAACCGCAGCACGCCATGCCCGAATGCCTTAAAGCGCCTGCCTGGCATGCAACAATTTATGCCCACACATACACGCAGGACAGGCAGGACACGCAGGAGGAGGCCAGGATGTGAATCCTTAGACGAGAAGGCAGCCCTTACGTTGTCTTTGCGCGGCCAACGGGTCTCGATAAACAATTACGGCCCAGCTCCGCCCCAGCCAAGTGAATTTACAACACGACAAGAACAATTATCGTTTTCGCAATTGTCACTAATTAACTATTAAACCGAATTTCAACCTAGTTGGGATGGATGTATGTATGTAGCTTCCATTTATTTCACCGATAAATCGCATGCAGGGCAATTAGGAAACGCATTTATGTACAAAGACATAGCTCATCTCAATCGACACCAAAAGGGATGAAAGCTTCTTAGTGAATTAGCCGTAATTGATTGAGGACAAATGATAATTATTGTTTGTTATTTAATAATTAACACTAGGCTATGGTCAAGGAGATTTCTAGTGTTAGTTGAGAGTACTTTATGTAGTTTTAGGTTTTAATATGTTTGCTGCAGATAATTACGGAAGAACAGCTGAAAATATATATATATTTTTGCTAATATTCCTTCAAGATTTAACTTGAAGTTTCAAAGGGGACAACAACTGCTCAGCATTGTTAATATTTTCAATTACAATTGAAATACTAGATGTATAAGTATAGATCCCTTTGCTTATACTTTTTTTAACCTTCTTTTCTGTCAAATATTCAAAGAATTTTCAACCTTTAAAGTTTCTGCCCATTCTCCTACCAAGTAAACCACCAAATATATGTGTGTCAAAAATATTTCACACATAAAACCACAAACACCCAAGGCGCAGCAACTTGCATTGATTTCCACACAAACGGAGATCCTTACAATGCTCCGCATTCCGCGACTCAAAGACACAATCAAGTCGCTTGAACTTGGTATTGCATTCGTTGACTGACTTCCGCTCTATTTGCTGCGACAAAGTAATAGTAAAATTTCATACTTCCGCAAAATCCCTGCGTTTCCGTGCACTGTGCACTGCAGGGCCACGCCCACATTCTTGTACCATCGACCGCCCTCTGGCTTCTGTCGCCTGTCGCATATTTTGTGCTCGCTCAATTATACGCTAAAATGAAGCTGCTTTTCAAGTCGCGCCCGGAGGCCAACGGCAGTCCGGCCAAGCCCCAGAAATCCCAGCCGACGACGCACACAGAGCCATGCCACCATGGCCACCCCGTTGCCAGAGCTCCTCCGCATTCCAACTGGAGCCCTTGCCCCAGCGATTTAACTGTTTGGTTTTTGTTGGCATTTCATTTAAGCGCAGCAGCATATTTTGTTGCCATTGTTTGCAATGCGTCCGCATCCGCATTCAGCTCGAATCTCCATTCCCATTCCCGTTCCCATTCCCATTCTCACTCTCGGATCTCCAGTTCCCAATCCCAGATTCCCAGCGGTGCACAATTGCCCGCTCCGCCTGGCGGGTGTTCTGGGGTTTTGCAGCTTATTTGGCGCAGATTTAGCGAGGATGTAAATCAGTTATTGATAGCCCCAGTAATGGACGATTTGCATTTGCGGTCTCTGTTTTGTTTTTGTTTTTTTAAAGCTTGGTTAAAAGCAGGCGATCCATCTTCTGGCGTATCATAAAATGGATTAGGCCAAGCATATTGCACTTTGCCAGAGATATGAGCACTTCACGAGAAAAGTGTTAACTTTTTTGAAGTTTCCTGGGATTGGGTTAAGGAATGAACTTTGTAGAAGAAATGTAGATGAAATATAAAGCTTTATAATTAATATTTCTGTAAAAGATCTGTTAGATTTTATGATAATACATACTATAGTATATCTGATAATCAAGAAAATGGATTAGGCCAAGCATATTGCACTTTGCCTGAGATATGAGCACTTCACGAGGAGAGTGTTAACTTTTCTGGGGTTTCTTGGGAGTTGAGTTCACCAAAGATTTTATAGAATAAATGTAGATGAAATATATAGCTATATAATTAATATTTCTTTAAAAGATCTTTTAGATTTATGATAGAATACATACTATAGTATCTCTGATAATCAATAAAATGGATTAGGCCAAGCATATTGCACTTTGCCAGAGATATGAGCACTTCACGAGAAGAGTGCTAAGTTTTCTGGAGTTTCTTGAGATTTGGGTTAAGGCATGAACTTTGTAGAAGAAACGTAGATAAAATATAAAGCTATATAATTAATATTTCTTTAAAAGATCTTTTAGATTTATCATACAATACATACTAAAGTATCTCTAATAAAAACCCTTTCATATAAAAACCATCTCATTATAAAATCCGTTAAGTCAGTTGTGCAGCAGAAGTGACACCTGCACCGGCAGGCAACATCAAAGAAATGTGTCAACTCAGACACGGTGTGTCCGTGCAAAAAGCCGGATTCCAGCGAAAGTGTGCAAAACGTTGCCCCAAAACTATGAGCAGCAAAAAGAAGCATATGAGCTACACACACACATCGTGTACTTCTCGCTGCCGAAGAACAAAAAGCGGAGGAAGGCCCTTGACACGTGGGACAGGTGTGGCGGGGCAACTGACATTGAGTGTAAATGCCAAACACAAGCCAAAGCCAAAGCCAAAAACCGTCCGGCGACCGCGCTGAACCGTTGCTTATGCGCAGAGTGAGCAAAAAATGAGAACGTGGTGTTGCAAGCAGCCCCGGCAAGGTGTGTGTGTGCTTCGGCGAACACAAAAACTTTAACTAATTTTTCAATTGTTTGTAAAATGCAAATGTTGTGTCCCCGTCTGCCATCTGCTTACCAACATGTGTATATCCCTTATTCATACAATATTCTTCGATTTTTTGCTGTTTGCCCGATGACTGCCGCACATTTTTAATACCCTAGCAGAGAGAATGGCATGAGAACATAGAAAGGACACTCCTTGAGACCTTAAGAGGCATTACGAGAATCCAGAAACGACGTGCCATCTAATATCGTTAAACTTAATCTTTTATTTAAAGGGATAATATTCCAATCCTTTCCTACCTTATTCCTTTCCCCAGGAGTTTCACTTTAAGAAAGTATCTGCTGATAATTACAAAGAAACTCAGACATTAGGGCTCATCATTGAAGCAATTCTCAGCCGACAGCAAACATCAATCAGGCAGAGGCATTGAACCACACCGCCAATTCCTTTGCGCACACAAACAGGCTACAATTTACACACAGAAATATACATATTTGTATGTACTATATAGATGCAGGACTAGTTTCCTTCAGAGCGGCCAATTATGGCTGCTTTGATCATCAATCAAGGACCACAGTGGCGGCGGCGGGTACCAAACGATTGACCCCAAAGAAGCAGGCATCGGCGAATCTGTTGGCATCGAACTAATAAACCAGAGACTCAAAGACTCAAGGACTCAAGGACTTTGGAATCCCGCCAGCCAGCCAGCCAGCCAGCCAACCAGCCTGTCTATGTGTGTCTGCGTGTGCAAATTTTTGACAGCTGCCAAACAAACGTTGCACATTAACAGCAATTGCTTTTAAATTGATTGATTTGCCTAGGCGAGAGGCGATAAGCCGCCGCAGCCCCAGTCTCAGGCTTTAGACCCACTTCCACTCCCACTCACTCTCTGGGAGTGCCTGTGGGGGAAGTGCACATGCAAACACCAGCAGGACGTGCAGGACGTGCAATGCTCTGGCACTGGCAGCCTGATTGCATCCCACCTACTATGCCCAGCACTCAAACCACCCTGCACTGCCATCCACATTCACATCCACCTCCACCAGATCCACCAGCAGCGGTGGCGGCGCCACTTCGCTCAAGCAGCTTTTGGCAAACAAAATATGATTGCTCGCAATTAGGCGCCACGATTTTGGCAGGCTTCAACACCGCGGCCGCTGGCTGCAGTAACACCGCCACCAATAGCCACTCCACTCCACTCCAGCCGTCGCATTAAATAAGAAATTTTCAAAAATTGCCCCGCAACACGCCAAAAACTAATTACCCTCGCGGCCCACGGTTGCACTGTCATCTGCAGTAGAATGCTAATGAGGAGATGGGCCCATGTTGGCGAGTGTGTTTTTGTGCGGCATGGGTTTTATTTTTTAATTGTCAAAGTACTAACTTAAATGCGGAACAAAGGAATTGTAGAAGTTTTATTATTTAAGGAAATTAAAAAGGTTTTACCCATACTTTTGCTTTGATGAAATCAGGGAGTGGAATTAGTTTCTAGGCTAAAATGATTTAGTAATTCAAGTCAAGTCTTTGTCTCATAATTAACTTGTATTATTAAGCGATTTACCTATATTTTTCGCTTTGTTACCTTTAAACATATCCTTTTATGTTGCAATCAATCGCGAAATAAACTTCCTTTATATGTAACAACGCTGACACTGTCGCTCAGCCATATGGGATAATCCCCATTTGTGCTATATTGCCTTTAGGTATGCATTTTATGGGAACAATGAAGACGAAAATTTTCAAGTGGTATTAAAACTTAAAACGATGAACTCTTCATTTTTGTTCAACGCACTTTTAATCAACGAACTGTTGATGCAGCATCGACATCGGCATCGGCAACGGCAACGGCAGCAGCAACACCCACATTCAGAGCTCAGAGCTCACAGCTCACAGTCGAACGCCTACATGGCCACGCCCACATTGGGGCAACACAATGCAGTAGGGCATCTGAAATTGGCAATTTTGCAGTATCGGCAGTTTTGTGAGCAATCAATTTCGATGCAAATGCACTTGTACTTGACGACTCAATGAATGAGGCGAGACTCTGCGGCCAATGCAACACGGCGTATGAGTGATGTTGCAGCCATAGCGGCTGCAAAGGTGACCAAAACGGCGAATAGCCACAAAAACCAGTAAAGGTGAAGGGGCTAGACTAATTCAGGTAACAGGCTGCATCCTTGATCAGAGCAATAGCTAAAGGGAAGAGCCGGATATCAGTCAAAACGATAGGCTTTTCGAATATATTACGTATACGTATGGCATAGGTTTTAATCGGAGGAACTTACAAAAAGAAAAATTGTTTTTATTGTACTGATTGTGTTTAACCTTAATATATAATTGTTAATATTGTAATAAAATTATAGGGGAATAGTTAAATTATTGCTATTGTAATAAACTGCCATTAAATTTGACTATTTTAATTAATTATAAATCTAATTATCAATACATATTTCACTGATTTCATTTCTGTATTTTAATAATTTCACTATGAAAGTGCACTAAAATGGCTTTTGGCTTTGTTGTAGATTTTGTTTGCAAAGGATTAATATTTTTTATAAAATTGTATCAAGTTACAACAAAGGGAATTCACAATTAAACTCTCTAATTGGAATAAATATACTTTTTTAACTCATTTAGAATTAGAAAAAATAGCTTTTACAGTTCTGTGTTTCCGTGTTTATTAAGTAACAAAAAAAACAATGACCCCTGCTAAGTTACTTGTCATTTCACAGACCAATTAAAATATTTTATAAGCCTATTATAAAAAGAAAAAAATTTAATAAAAAAATGAGAGGAAACAAAAGGAAACAAATTAATTTCACTCTTATTTATTTTCAATTGTTTGCTGCGTGCCCCGTAAAATATGACCGCCCCTGTCTGTGTGTTGCACGTGCTCTCGCGAATTGCATCAAACTTATGCGCATTCATTTCATGCCGCGTCCCATCCCGGCGACCACGCAGCAATTTAAAACGCGCTTTAACTTAATTTTTATTGTTGTCGTGATTCTCCACCACTCCGGTTGCCAGCGTCAGCATCATCATCATCATCATCATCATCATCAGCATCAGCATCAGCATCATCATCAACATCAACAACAGCATCATCGTCCGTGGTATGTGTGGATTGCATTTTTATTTTAATTAAAAAGTCGTCATCACAAAGCGAATCGGTGGAGTCCATTCCTGCACCGATTCAAGTGGCCATCGTCCGATGCCAAATGTATTTACGGCTTCATTTTGTTTGATTGTTTATTCCCAAGCTCTTTTGCGACTCCTGGCTCTGACTCCGACTCCAAGTCCACCTCAGACTCCAGTTCCAAGTCCAACTCCAACTGAAGGGCCAACCTCTTTCATTTACATTATTATCAATTAAAGCCAGTCCCAGTTAAAGCATTACTACAAAAAGTTATATGATTTGACATCGATTTTGGGTAGTACCAAGTAATGGTAATGATAGGGTTTCAATAATATAAATAATATAAGATTTAGGCCAATTGTTGTCCAGCAATTCCCGAAATTGGTAATCGTTTTATAATTATTCCTGTAAAAAGTCAAGTAATTCTTGAAATTGGTAATATTTTTATAAATATTCCTGTATTTGTATAATTTCTTGACTTTTGTATCTTTTGTACCTGTAATTGTATCATTTCTTGTCTTTTCACAGGAAACAAACTTACAAATCTTTAAGACATCTCAAAATATAATATAACAAAGAGTAGAGAGAACCTTTCAATTCCAATTCATTTGATTAAAGCTCATAAAATTATTTTAAAAAATTAATCCATAAATCCTTTGCAATATTTAACAAATAAGAAAATTTTTAAAAAATATAAAAGGTAATCCTTGGTATGTTACAGGTTTACAGAGGTCCGGTTTTTGCATTCGCCTTAATGCTCTGATAATAAAATGGACTCCACTCAAGCTAAATTCTAACTTACATTTCCAATGAATTCCGCTCATGGCAATTAAGAGCAGTTACCTTTAAACAAACTTCAACATTTGAGCTAAATTTCCTTAACATTTTGTATACTCTTTATTCCTTAAATCCACTCCACTCAAGTGTAGAGCTCGATGGTAACTCAACTCGGAACTCAAGTTCTCTTAAACCATTTTAAGAGCAAATATAATCGTTTGAGCATATTTTGAGTCACTCATTGTGAGAAGGCTCCATCGGGCTCTACTCACTCACAAAGCGAGTGGAGTTCTCCACTCTGTTCACATTTCAGCGCTATCTGGAAAATACGAGTATTTCAGCACTGCCACATGCAAACGCTCAGAAATAATAGCGCGAACGCGCACTTACACACTGACAAAAGGCGATGAAAGCGCAGTGCTTCGCGTACATGAATGCAGGTGAATAAAAAATTGAAGCAATTTGCAATGATTTATGATTTTGATAAATTTTCTTCGGGTGACTTTATTATTTTTCCTAATAATGATCTATGACAATGTGTGGCAGCGTACGAAGCATGCAGAGCAGAATCTATGAGAATATGCAATATGAAAATAATGATATAGTCATGGAAGTTATAGTTTATAAAATTACAAACTTTTAAAATATTTTATTGAAAATTAATTAGTTTACTTTTAGGAAAACCTGAAAAATGTAACACCTTTAAAGAATTATTACTATTTATATTTTAGCGAGTATCCAAAGATCATTTTATTTATAAAAATACAAAGCTTTAGGTTTTACTAAAAAACAAGAAACTAACAGAAATCCCCACATAAAAACCATTCTTAAAATTTCCATAAATGTATTTAAATATATTCTAAAAATGCATTTCCAAACGATAGAATCATAATTTTTTATGTGTTTCAACAAGGTCATTTTTTTAGACAGCCTCAATCTCTTATCGCCATCATGAATTTCACACATTGTTTCAGCAACAAATTTGAAGCAATAATAAATGCATTTTCATGTAATTGCCCTTGGTGCGCCCGATGCCGCCCACTTGCCAAAAATATCAAAACTTTATTGAGGCAAAAAGTTTGGCATGTCAGCAAAAAATGTTCCAGGGCAAATAACAACAACTGCTGCAGCAACAAAAACGCCATCACTACATCGCATAAATAAGGAAACATTTGAACTATAAACCAAAAACAAGAACAACTCCTAAAAACAGCGCCCAGCAACAATGCCACCAAAAAATAGAACCACGAAAACTTGCCTAGTCAGGGCGACAAATTACGGCGAAAATAACGCAGCGAAAGGCGAAAACAAAACAAAAGCAAACAATCTGAAAAAACCCTCAAACACACAAAACAACAAAAGAAGGGATAAAAAATAAATTCTAATCCAGGATTCATACTAAAATTTAAAATCAATACAGAGGCTGCGTATGAGTAAACGATTAAATTAAACCAGAATTTTATATTTTCATATATATAATAAAGCACACACACAATTTTAGCGTAAACTTAAATTAAAACTACTCAACCAGAGCCCTCTTTTTAATATTTAATTAATGGAAAGTAAACAAACCCAACAAAAAATAAATAAATTACAAAACCCCTTTCAGTATGCACAACTTAAATATTATATAATATTTTGTAAAAGATATAACCAGAGGTAGAGATACCTTTCCCGGAGCCGTATCAACAATAAAATCATGATGACATTCTGCCGGAGCTTAATTCTACTTTGAATCCCCACCAGGACATTTGGCATGTCAACTTAATTGCCTCGAATTAACTTTCCGCTTTTCGCTCTGCAAAGCCATACATAAGCAACAGCATTTTTGGAACTGGTGGCCAAGCCAAAATTCGGACAAAAGTTTGATCACATTTTGGGGGCCAAAAACGCCTGTGCCAGAACGCTATGTTGGCTGAAAATTTCTGTTTTGGCTGTGTTTTTCCCTTTTCAGCGCTGATTTATGCTGCACAATTAAATGCCAACGCAGTTGTTGGCGCTTGCTAATTTAATTAGCAACATTCAGGGGTCTCTGTGTTGCGAATAGTTTTCAAACATTTTGACAGTCTGATGTTTTTCGAGGTAAATAAGCGATTTATTCGAGGCCAACACTGCAAATGAACATGCATATTTTAGGAAATATATATTCTGAGTGTTGAAAATGAAGTGACATGAGTGCATAGAAGAGGATAACATTATTCTACCCTCTGCATTTGTTGATTTTTAGTTTTTATTTTATATAGTTGCCATAAGATGAGTCAGTTACCTGTTACTTTTGAGGTTTATTAATGGTTGCTGGATATTTTGTAGTTGAAACAAAAGTCTCTATTTTCAAACTGCTTCAAAATTTGTAAGAGAACCAAAAAATTACCAAACTCCAAGTAAAATCAAAGCTATTTATTAAAATAAGCCTGAAATATTAAAATATTGTAAAATGTATAATTCTCTTATTATTTCTCAAGGTTCTTTTTTTATAACGCTATTGATTCGGTTTGCACACAACTCACAGCTCCGTTTGGGGCAGTTTAATGAACGAATTCCAATATGCAGCCATATGCAGAAATTCATTTATTGGTCAGATTTTTTTTTTAATAAAGCGCCATGCATACACAATTCGTTTTCTTACGTCAGGCGCAAACGCACACTGCAACGCCCACAGGATCCCATACACACGTGTGTATGTGCACATAAACTCAAACGCATTAAGGACTATCGTGCGTCCAACAGACACGACACAGAGCCAACGACAGCGACAACGACGTCGGCTCAGCTGCCTGGATTCGTGGGCTGATTAAAACTGATTTATTGCTTTAAATGCAATTTACATAAAAATCAGACAATAAGTTCTGTTGAACGGTACGCTTTTTTGACTTTGTACGTTGTAAATATTCGGTGGGAGAGTGGAAAATCTCGAATAAAACCAAATGGTTTGATCGAATAAATTCAAACCCTTCACTTCTAGTCACTCATATGAATGGGGTTTTAGGAGTAAATTTCCATATTAAAACCATAAAATAGTACCAAATAAATCTATATTTTAGGATCATTCCATTAACCAGTTAGAACTTTTTTCTTTTAAAATAATGTTTGCTTTTAAAGGAAACTTTTTACAAGAATTAGGGCTTATATTAGTTAACAAGTGTATATTTTATAAATTAAATAAACAAAACTCTTTTATTCTTCTCTTCCCATCAATTTAACTTCAATTCCCACACATAGAACACCTAAAGTCTGTGCTTCGCTTAGATTTGCAACTTGATTGTAGTTACTTTTAATTATATAAATTAGCTCGGTTTCTGCTTTATTCGATGTGTCGACCTGCGCCCTGTGCTTCTGTGACAGCCAGCAGCAGCAGCAGATCGCTTTCCCAAATTTTCGGCGGACTAGGGGAAGGACACCGCAGAATAAAGTGATGGCTCCTGTGGCTGGCCGCATATGTGGGCCAACTTAGTGGCAATAAGTTAAATTAGCATAAACTTAATTAGCATAAGAGTGCTGGGCCAACTGGGAGACAGATAGAGGCCAGGTGGGTGGCACGAGTGGTTGGGCAATTCACATGGCCTTCCTCCCTATCCACAACACAGCCGGCAGAGCCCCTGCGCCCCCTGTGCATATTTCACAGCAAATCCGCAGCGCATTAAAAGAAAATACGTGGCGAAACGGAAAAAATAAAATAAAATGCACAGCAAAACAATGAAAACGGAGCGAAAAGGCAGCAGCAGCAGCAGCAGCAGGAGCAGCAGTAGCAGCGCGTCTGGGGATTGTGCCAATGAAGTAAGGACCGCACACAGTGTTGCCCAGGTTGGAGGTTGGATGGCAGCAGTACGCTAAGTGACTGCTGTTACACATTTAGCCGTGGCTGATGGGATTGCCAGGCGATATGGAGAAGCAGATACGGCCAAAGCTGCAGATACGTTTACAGTTTACAGTTTACAGTTAGAGCTGAGAGCTGAGAGCTGAGGGCTGAGAATGCCCGGCCGGCATTCGCATATGAACAAATGTACATGAATCCGACTGAATCCGACTCCTGGTCCCACCTGGCGCCGGTGCCCGTCCCCCAGAGCGACCAGGAACGCGACAAGATAAAAGCAGCCCCACTAAATCTGCTGTATGTGCGTCCAGGGACCCGGCGGGCAAGCCAGCTCAGCCAACCATCCACTGCAGTTCTCGTTCTCGTTCTCGTTCTCGTTCTCGTTTTCGTACCGCTTCCTTGGCAACGCTGCGTATGAGCAATGCCTGTATCATGGGGTGGGACTCCTGGTGGATTTGGCAACTGGGCCTTATTGCGGTCTCCGGCATGTACAAAATAATGCGCTCAGAATTTTTCCGCTCGTTGGGTTCACTTAGACCAAATGCATTTTTATAAAATAAATAAGCGCAATCTGTGCAATGCTTTACACCATGCACTTAATTCAGATTTTACCACAAAATGCTATTTATTGGCTATTATGGCTCGGCAAAAAACCGCTGGGCAGCATATTATTTAAAATATTGAGTAAGTCTGTTGACTTTTAAGAGACCTGTCAGTAGCTGGGTCATTATTTAAGTATGGTAGATGGGTTTAAATTAAAATAAAAATACATTTTTGGCATTTGGCAAACTAAAATGTAAGAATAAACTAGCAGATTATTGAATATGTGTTTGATTTTACATAGATTATACAATATTCAAGGTATATTATTCTTTATAGCAGTTAAAATCTTTAAGTAGATGCATAAACTATTGTTAATAGTATTTCTTCTATTAATATACCTAAAAAAGAATTCTAAGTTTAATAACAGATTTCTGTGTCTTCAATTTTTGTAAATTATATTGTAGTTTAAGCTAAAAGCGAAGCTGTAAAGAAATCCCAAAGTGCAGCTTCATGTAAAACCCAAGAAAATATAATTTATTTACTGGGTAGATTACGGTACAGTATTTTACCGACCTCCTGAAGCCCTGGGCTATCATTAATGTAAAACCATTATTTTACAATTTTGTTCTCTTATTTATATTTTCTGCTATCTGAGGCAAGCCCGAAGTGGGCCGAGTTAATTTCAGAGAACACTTTACGCGGTGCAATTTGGAGAGTTTCAGTTGCATTCGGGCCCCGGCCAGCCACACATTTGGTAAGCAATAAATTGACCAAGCGGCCAACGCCATCATCTACTTTAAAAGCATTTGCCAGCCGCCCAGCCACCCAATCCTACCGCTCCGCCCCCCAATCAGGACGACCTGGTAGCGATCCGCCAGGAACCTCCGGGAAACTCCTGAAGCCCGCTCTCCACGTCTTCCCACCATTTGGCAGGCCGCAATACTCGAAGCGGCGACGACGACGACGCTAAAAAGATACCGGAAATGTTACAGGAAACAAAATGACTTAATGGCCGCGATTGCAACGGCATGGAATCGTTTCAGGCATCGTGCCGTGGTCCTTCTGACTTGGTCCTTGGTCCATAGCCTGCCGCCATGGCCATTCATTGCAGTTGCAGAGGTCAGCATAAAAGCATAAAGGAGAGGTTATCTCTATGTGAAGGTGGCAATGCTCTTTCGCAGATCAGCCAAAAATAATTTATAGGTATTTTGAAATGGCAGAGGTTTCGGTAGTTCGAAAGGTCAAAATATTGTTTTATTTAAAGGATTTTAGTTTTGAAAAGATATATTTATATTTTGGGATTTATAAGAGTTGTTCTTTAGAATGAGAAGAAAGAGTAATGTTTATGTGATTTCTATGTTTTGTTATTTTAGGGGAAAACTGCATATTGAATTGATGAATACTAATTATACTAATTATTCACTTATATACAAAAAATATATAGATATTTGTTCATACCATGAAAATTTATTAAAAACAATTGTAAAGGATAAAGCTTTAATATTTTATTATATTGTGAAGAATATAAAATGGAATTAAGAATCTTAAAAATACTAAAATATGATAAAGCAGCTCCTTCTTCCTATAAACAATACAAAATACCATTAATGAAAGGTTTTTAAGCTAGAGATAAATCACAGGTTACTCTAAGTTCTTCGTAGAATTCCATAAATGAAGCTCTTCTAATGTCATTTTGGCTTACATCCAATTATAAATTAAATGTTGTTACTTCAACATTATTCAACATTATTCCGATATACAACAAAGTTTGGCTTTGACAAACCTTTGCAATGATTCAATATGCTTATTGGGAAGCTTCTATCAAATTGCTTTCGTTCAATAAAGCACACACACACACACACTCGTCCAGTCCCTTTGAATCGGTCCAATGATGAGCCACGAAGTGAGCAAGGTACTGGCCAGGCGAGCAATCCTTGCCCCCAAACCCTCCGAAGCCTTGTAGAAGTAATTGCAGTGGCCGCATAATTATCATAAGCTAAATGGCACTGCATGCTATTGAAACGGTTTTGAGGTTTGAATTTCTTTTGAGCTGGAACATATTTCTAATTAAATTAATTAAGCGAAGCGAGAATGTGGCAAGTATGCAAGCCAATTAGTGGAAAATGCAAAATTAAATGTCTGTTCGCAGCTACAGGGAGAAGAGAGAGAGAGAGAGCAAAGCATAGAGACAGTGCAAGGGGAAGAGGAGAGAATGTGTTCGTCCTTCCACGTCCCGCGTCCTGCGGCCTGCGTCCTTCGGACTTCTTTTGTTGGCCACGCCGCCCTGGCAATAATTGCGTTTAGTCATGTAAGCTTTTGTTTTGCCGTTATGCGTGTATCTGTGTGACAAAGTTAATGACAGCATAATTAAACAAAACTAACAGCAGACTAATAAAATGTTTATACTGCATGTCGCTCAAGGGCTCGTCACATCGTCACCCCCTCGCATTATGTCTGTATATATGTATATATCTTTACCTTTTAAGTATTCCTCGTCCGTGTGCCTCGGCGTTTGTCAAGCGACAATTAAAGTCATAATAAAAGCAAGCAGAAGACAATCATCATGCCGTCTCCTCCTCTACCTCCTTGAACACCAAAAAGGACCCATGCATCCTCCCATCCTCCTCTGCCCCTGTCTCCGTTTCATTTCGGTTAGTTATGCATAAAGTTCATCACAAAGGGGTATAACCTGAACGTAAACATGCCGACTGTCGAGGCGCCTTCTCGTCCTTTGTTTGGCAGGCATATAAATTTCAAAATTAAAGCAAAGTTTAACCTTTGTCTTTGTGCAAATGTGGGTGAGAGTGTGTGCCTTATGGGAATGTATGTATGTGATATGTGTATGCCCGCATAGTGCATAACATACTTTAATTTGACAACGTTAAACAGCTAATTCATTACAATTTAACGATTTCAAACATGTCGTGAACTTTTTAATTATTTTCCATCTGTTTGTTAATATTATAATTAAAGTAATTACCATACAGGTAGGTAAATGACATTAGAAGCTTAGTTTGCACATTGTTTGAGTATCAGAAGTAAACATAGTAAAAGTGCTCTTCAGAATTAAACATTACCATACATATTTTTTTTTTTAAATATGTTGATTTTAAAATATATATACCAAATATTATAAATATAATATTGTGTATACAGGTAAAGATAAACATAGTAAAAGAGCTCTTCAGAATTTATCATGTCCTCAGGCCTCATTATTTATAATAATGTACATAACGATTTTTCCCCTCTAAAGTATGTTTTTTTTTTTAAATTTAAATACTTAATTCGTGTTTGTACAATGAGGAACCAGATACTCAATATAATGTCTATCTTCTTTATTAAATGGTATAAAGACTACACAAGCTAGTTACCTCCCAATTTGTCAGTGATATCGATCAACGACATCAGCCAATCAAGAATATACAAAATACATTGTTAGTCTCCAACTAATATGCCGTTGCAACCAGTATAAAAAGCGTTTTTATTCGCTTTCTTTGAAAAGTTATCCAACCCGCATGCCATACTCGGCGCTCATTGTCGGCAGTCGTGACGTAAGAGCGAAAAGCGGCTGTTTAAATATTAACTAATTTAATATAAAATGCAGCGCACTACCAATATTGATCTCTGATATTTGCCAATGTGCAGAGGCGCGAGAGATATATAAAAGGCAGCCAGGGGAGGAGCAATGATTAGGCTATCAGTCGACCAACGATGCACTTGACCAAGCCAACACTGCTCCTGCTCGCCCTGACCATCAGCGCCAGCTGTGTGGCAGCCACGCCGCATCCGGGTCTGCTGGAGGGGCTCTGGGATGACCTCGGAAAGACTGGCCAGAGCATCGTCAGCGGTATCGTTGAGGCCACCAAGAATGGAAGCGCCATTGCCGAGAACCTCGTTGACAGCCTGAGGAACTCCACCGGCAAGTATATCGAGCAGACGGCCCAGTTTGCCGACCAGATCGCCAGTGCTCTGCACGCGGCTGTGTCGCAGGGGCTGCAGGATTTCCGCGACGCCCTGCGAGCTAACATTGCGGGAGTGAAGAATGCCATCGCCCAGGTCTCAAGTCGAGTTAAGCGTCAGGCCCTGCAAGATGCCCTTGCCGGTCTGCAGGGTATCAATGCCTCTGTCAGCGATCTGGAGGTTGCCCTGCAAAACATCACCGATAGGCTGGAGGAGAAGAAGGAGCAATATGGAGCCGAAATCCAGCTGACATGGAACAACTGGGCCGCTGCTCAGTTGGAGCGTGTCGACCAGGAGACCAATGGTGTCGGTGTCGAGGAGGCCCAGGAGGTTCTGGACGAACTGGAGAACCGGTACGCTGGCTATCTGCACAGCTGCCTGGAGGAGCAGCAGGTGCGCCTAGCCACATACGAGCAGGAAGTTCACACGACCGTCGACCGCTATCAGAATGCCACCAATGATCTGGTCGCCCAAATCGAAGCCTGCCAGCAGTCCAAGTCCGGACCCATCTCCTGTCGCGTTGCCATCAAGAAGGCCCTGAGAGCGCTCCAGTCGGCTCCTAGGGATCTGCTTAACCTGAAGCTCAAGGGACTTAAGTTGCTGGCCATTAACCTCGACGAAGCCGGTTGTGTGGGACAAACTCTGGCGGAGCACGCCCTGGAGCGGCCCAGCGTAGAGCGCAAGCTGGATGAGATCATTGAACGGTACCAGCAAAACGCTTCAGGCTCGGGCTCCGAAGAGGATTCCGACTCGAGCTCAGAAGAGGAGGGAAGCACTGAGTCCGGCTCAGAGGAAGACTCGAGCTCTGAGTCAGCTGAGAACAGCTCTGAGTCAGCTGAGAACAGCTCTGAGTCAGCGGAGGTCAGCTCTGAGTCAGCTGAGGTCAGCTCTGAGTCAGCTGAGGTCAGCTCTGAGGCCAACCCGAGCTCAGAGGAGGAGTGAAGCAACAGTTCTTAATATTCCTAATCAGACAAATCACTTAACCATAAAACGTTAATCAAGGTGTGGGGTATAAGCAGCAAAATAAAATCCATATTTCAGTGCAACAAATTAAAAAAAATGTCTTTAATAGTTATTTAATTAATTACTACTTTCTAATTAATTAAGACATATCATTTTGCTAGGAGAATCTTATTTATTTAAAATTTTTCTGTGTAAATATGGATAAATGGAGTTATAACGACATTGCTATACCATTCTAGAGGTTGGTGGGAAAATGGGACAATATACATACATGTATCCTACAGTTTTCATAAAAAACCGAATTTAAGCAGCTGTATAAAAAATTAAATTACAAAAAAAAGCCATACACTTAGTTTAATAATTAATAACAATTTTTTTAATTTACCTCCAGTATATTCCATAAAACTTATATGAAAATGCAATTGAACAGGTCAGACTGACTTGCAGAAATCGATTAACTTTGTCAACGAAAAAACACATTTATTGTGGTTTCCTTTCGCTGCAATTATTGCACTTTTATTAACAAATATGTACAATTTCTGGCGCAGAGGCCAGCTTAATGATGAACAGATTCAGTTCAAAGTAGACCCAAAATTAAAAAGATGTATGTAAAGATTTTTTAAATTAAACCCGCAGCGTTGATAATCTTCGTTCGATGAATTATTATAATCTATTTTTATTGAATTAAGTTTTTTAATAATAACACTTTTCTGAAATAATAAATAATAATAATAATAATACATTTTAAAAAATATAATAAATACTTAATGTTTTATTTGATATTTAATTAGAGGTTATTAATCACAAGAAAAGCCGCGAATGCTATAAGCGATCACAAAACATACCAAAAACATTGTTTTAATTTAGTTTTTAACATTATTTAAAAAATGTATTTGTTTTCAAACTTAAAACCCTTAAAGTCTAAAATTGCACTCAAGCATTTCTCCTCCTAAAATTCATTCATAATGAACACCATTTCTTATTGCAATACCCCTTATAACACTTTTTTGAAGCTTTTAATTATTTATAGCTCTGAAACTGAACTAAAAAAGCACACTTTTATGGAGTAGTAAAGAAATTACCTATTTGGTATACTTAAACAACTTTAAACAGGACTTCAAAAGCTCAGTATAATAGCTTTTTAAAGCCTGTATGGCCTGTATAGAATGAAGCTCAAAATATAGCGTATACGCCTAGTATATTATCTATTCGTAAAGGGTACTGAATTATAGCGCATACTCCGTGTATAACACAACGATTCTTTTTAATCACTTATGCGAAAGGTAAAATAATTTATAGCGTATACGCCTTGTATACTTATGGTAAAAGTGATATAAATTATAGCGCATACGCCGTGTATAACACAACGATTCTTTTTAATCACTTGTGCTAAAAGTGAAATTAATTATAGCGTATACGCCCCATGTAACACGTAGAGGAGTTCCCCTCAATCCCTTATACGAAAAGGGGAACTGAATGAACCCCACATTTATAAAAACCAACGTGAATCTTTATATTTGTATCTTAGTTTGATTCTTCACAATTTTATTGACTTTCTTGTATCTTTTATATGTATTCTCTTAAGAGCTATAGACTATCAGATATATATTTAGTTCTGCATCATTATATCATTAATGTATTTAGTGTTTCATGCTCTTTGCGCGCTAAGCAAAACAAAAAGCTTTCAAAGTTCGAAGCATTACAAATTCGTTTCAGTTGCTGTTTAACTTAGGTAAGATTTTAATTTTGTTTTTATGAAGGGGTCAGCTTAAGGACTAGATGGTACCCAACTTAGATCGAAGGATTTTTCCTCTGGCAAAGAAAATACTTTCATATGACTAGCAGTTTATAGAGAAAATTTGATTTCTTATATATAGTTTATATATGTATGTTGCTATGTATATGAGAGACATGCTTTGTCCCCTTTTTTCTTTCTGTATTTTATTGCTTATTCTATAACACGAAACAATGGCTTTGCTTAGGAATTTTGAATTTGACTTAGGAATAATTTTGCATTAGGATTACCAAAATGGAGAACGAAATCCGAAATTCAAACTAAAATGTGACCTTAATATTCCTTAAATCTTTCATTAGTTATCTATCTAGATTTATTTGAGTTTTTCGATGTGTTTTTGGTTTTTAATGGGAACAAATAGCTGTATAAATACTTAAGACTTTATTTCAATTTAAACCTGCTCAAGGGGAAACTGGAAAATAGAATATTTAGTTGATTAATGGGAACCTCACTAACGTTAAATTCCTTGAAGTTGACAAGAAGCTGATTTGCCTCTCAAGAAATGTTTCGATAATGTCGTTGCTTCAATAGTATCTTCATTAAAATCTTGCATTATTGCTTTGGGTTTACCTGCGGGCAGCTAGCTTTCGGAAATATTTACTTCTATGGTGAGCAACTAAAGAATACTTAAACCGAAGGGGTCAATTCAATTGTTGAGCATCCTGCTGGCACTCTGGCCAAATAAAGCTAACGCACAACCTAAATGAATTCTCCGACCGATTGGCACGAAAACTAACCAAACTAACCGCCTAAATGTTACCGGCCAAGTCCCTCACTCATTGGTACTCAACCCGGGCCACGGGCACCCCAAAATCATTAACCTCGAACACGATTAGCTTCCTTTTCTTACGGACATTGGCAGAGGGTAGGGATTGTTTATCGACTGTTGATGTCTTCGTGGTCGGTTTGCTTTTGGGAGACTCTGTAGGATTCGATTTCTCCTGCTGTTTCGATGCTGCTCTTTTCGTTGTTGCCTTGCTTGTTGTCGTTGTTGTTGTTGATGTTGTTATTTTGGGATTGGTTTTGGGTATGGCAGTATCCACCAACTTTTGATCTCGTGGATCCTTTGCATCCATTTCACGAATCTGTTGAACTAACTTTGGTTTCTCATTTGGCTTTGCCGGGGGCTTTGGCTGCTTATCCTTGGGCCTGGGCAACGGGGGAAGAGCGGGAAGATCGCAGCGCTGTCGCAAATGGCGATAAACTGCATCCACCCGCTGCACCAGGCGATTCACATACTTTGTGGTTGTGCGATCTACAATCGAAGGCGCCTTGATGCAGTCGTTGCCACCGAACTCACACACCTGGTAAATGTAATGAATATTAAATGGAAATTAATAAAGTAAAGGGTAATTAGGTTTTCTTTTGAAAGCCACTCACCCGGTAGTGTTGCAAGATGGCCTCTTTGGGTGGCACATTGAGGGACCCCTTTCCGGGTGCAAACTCCCACACAAAATGGTTGCCAGCCTCCACCACAGCCTCGGGCTTGCAAATGTACTTGGATCGTTGCTTCTGGGGATGTAGCTTGTAACGCCTAAAGAGGATAATAAGGATAATTTTAACGGTTATCAGATCAGGAACGCAGACAACTCACCTGCGGGTCTTGCGCTGAGTTACCAAGGATGCCCGAACACTGGCCAGCTGGTCGGTGCCACCCTCAATGCCAGAACTGGCCAGGACGTCGTCTGCAAACTGCAAATAGTAGAAGGCGTTCTGGAAGGAATAGGCTCCCGTATTTCGATTGCGAAAGCGCTGATTCAGGGAACTGAGAAAATACAAAAAATACAATTAAAACCAGGAACAATTTGAAGATAAATAAATCGGATTACAGTATCCTAAAAACATTCATTCCTCACCCTATAAGCTCGTTCAGCGTGTCCGAGTAACGTGGCACAATAAACTCATCCAGATCAACCAAGGCCAGATATTTGTAGCGAAACATGGTGCGGTAGAGGCAGTCATTGAGGGCCGCAAAGAGTCCCTCCGTGCGGATCTCCTTCTGGCTACGCATTCGCAGGTTCCATGGCAATATGTTGACTGTGGGCCTTTGATAGTGCTCTGATGTGAGTACTCGCGGAGTAACATTCCTGGCCGCTTCCGCCGGTAGCAGAGGCTGCAGATCATGAGCTGTTAGGTTCCCAGGCACCAGACCCTGCTGATAGCTCTGCAGTACACAGGAAGCATGCGGCCCCAACGTGTGGTTGTAGAAGGTGAAATGTGAGACACCTAAAAGGGCGTAGAACTCCAAGTACTCCATCAAATACAGGGCCTGGTCATAGTTGAAGTGAAACGGTTTTACGCAGATGGCAATGCGATCGGGTATGTTGTCGCCACTTGGCGGAGCTCCTCCTGCCGGGGCAGAAGCCGAAGCCGAAGCCCCCTTCTTGGCAGTAGCGTTTCGCGATTGATTTGCAAAGTCAGCATCCTGATCAGTGTTGCGCAGGGTCAGCAGATTGCCCGGCGGTGCCCGTAGCCGGGACACTACGCTCACAAACTGCGGCACTGTCAGAGGTGGTGCTCGCACCGGGCAGAGGATGAAACAGGCGCTGTACTTGAGATTCCAGTTCTCGCGAATGATCTAAATGTATAAGGAATTATTAAAAATTATATTAAAATAAAGAACTATTTATTTATAATTTTATCTGAAGGCAAATCATAATATAAAACAGACTCACCTTGACGCGAGCCATCACCGTGGCCGACGTGTATTTGGCACGTGCCGAGGAAGAGCCCGCCTCGGTGGCATTTGCGGAATTGGGACCATACCAGAACCGACACCAAACCCGCTCCGGTCCCCGTGTCTTGGTGGCTCCCACCACTCGCACCAGACGGGCTCCTTCGCGACGATCGAAGTAGGCCGAGTAGACAAAGAACTTGAAGCGGGTGCCGTTGACAACCTGCCAGTCGCCGTCGGTGGGCCGCGTGCCAAATGGAAAATGGGGCAGTGTCTCCTCCACCTTGTCCGGCAGAACTTGGCCCCAGGGTATGAGGGGTACATTGACACCGAAAGCTCCAGCACCCATGCCACCACCACCACCGCCGCCACTGTTAAGGAGCATGCCAGCCAAGCGTTGGCCATCGGCGCCTGCGGCTTCTGTGAAAATTGGAAAATGCATGAGACATGCGGCGTATACGTAATATTCCATTGTCACAAGCATCTCTCTTTTGTCATCGAATCGCATTACGTTTGCCGGACAATTCAGAGTCTTATTGTGCTTTCCTGATTGCACTCGAAATCAATCGCAGTTGTGGCACTCACCTTGAATTTTAAGTTTATTGTCACGCAGCTGTATAAAACCTAATTTATTATCACTCAAAATGCTGGCATCCAATAGATCGTAATCGTCCTGCATTGTAATGGAAGTGGTAATAGGTTTTTTTATTTTATTATGAATTCTATTATAGTATTACTTCTGTCTGATAACTATTTCTATTAATCAGGTATTTTTACAACTCAATTAACGAACCAAAAATAAAGCAATTTTAACGATTCCCATTATTCTAATATAACATTGTTCGGATTTATGATCTTTCTTTAAATTATTCCTCAAATTAATATACAGTTAATTTTATATTCTCTTAAAATATTCAACGACAAAAAAAACAAGAAAGTATGCATCCTTATTATTGCAATTAGGTATTCAAATCCCTGGCAAACCAAAAAAGAACATCTTTGGTGTTCCCACAGGATTCAGAGGCCGAAAAAGAACGAGTTGTCCCCCATGCCGTACCCAAGCGGCCCTTGGCGACAAGATTTGCATAAGAAAACTCACCTTAACATTATCATAATCCGGCATCGAGTCGCCCATCCGTCCGCCCAAGCTGGCTCCTCCACCGCCGCCCGCTCTCATGGCCACCATGCCGTTGTGGGTGCGCTCGTCGATCATGAAGACCTGCGGAAAAATTAAAAATTTTAATTTCGAGCTATCTAGCACAGTTGGCATTCATTAGGACAGGCCAGGTGGTTATGTAATTGTATCTTACGTTTAATAATAAACTGACGGTGGTGGGATCTTATATAACATAGATTTTCCGACTATAATGTTAATAATAAAGTGAATTTTGCACCTTCCTTCTGCTTGCATAAATTTATGAGCGTAAAAATCTTCAAAGATAAGTGGCTGTTGCAAAAATTGCAAGAAAGTCTGGAGCTATATCATGCTTGAAAAACTCGATACCTTAGAAATCATATGACGTTAATTATGTTATCTTTATAATATAATTAGTTATCCATTATTTATTCGGGTTTTTTTAAATATAATTTTAAAACAACGCAAACCTTAAATTCTCATTAGCTTCTTAGTTTCTTCACTTTAAATCTGCAATAATATTCTTATTTGCCCAGGATCCTTAATAAATCTTATTTTATTCTTCTTGTAGGTTGGTCTCTTTCCTAATTTAATAAACCATATAGTGCTGTTGTTATTAAATTATAAAATCCTATTGAATGCCAACCGACTGTAAGCTTGCCTGAGCATTCCATAAAGCACAGAACTCAGAGACAGCCCACGCTGCCAGATGTATTTCTTGGCTTTGAAATAGAAAACCTTAACCACCATAAGAAAACTAAATTATTTAACTAACCTCGGTGAGGATAATTAATCCAAAGACTGCAAAGAAGGTTATAACGATGAGGAAACTCATGCCTGAGCGCTCCCTGGTGCCCCACTGTTTCTTGCCGCGCTTCATCGTGGGTGTCAGCGAGGTGCGGCCTCCGTGGTGATGATGTTGGTGATGGTGTTGATGCTGCTGCTGCTGCTGCTGCTGCTGCTGTTGCTGATGTTGATGCAGCTGGTGCTGATAGCAGGCGTGGGAGTGACCTTGCTGCCCGTAGGCAGATTGATAGTGACCCACCAGCAGGGACGTAGAGCTGGCTAAGGTTACGGAACCGACAGAGCCGACGGAGCCCCCCGGGGATTGCTGCTTGTACTGGGGGGGGCTCCGGCTATTCAGCATGTTGGAGTGCAGGGAGCAAGGTATTAGTGTCTGGTCTCAAGCTAATACCTTAATCCTTTAGTCTTGCTTGGGATTTAAGTCTTTGTGTGCAGCGAATCATTTAGGGTTTTTTTATAGTTTGCGTTGCGTTTTTGTTTTTAAATAGTTTTATTTACATTTTGCGCGGAAGCTTCAGGAAAATTGTGGCTGTAAATTGTTTATTTGCGAATGAGCTTAGCAAAACAAAAGGGGAAAAGGAGAGCGGCGGCAAGGCTCAATTTGAGAGAGAAAATGGGAAAGCTGAGAGCGGGTGGAAAGTTCTCTCTTTTGACACTTTCTTCCTGGGCAATTACAAAGGAAAAATCAATAAAATCTTTGCAACTAAACTTGAAAGCATTATATTGTGATTTAGGACCCTTTAAGACTGAAATAAGCTATGTTTTTGACTTTTATCACGTGTTGGTTAATTGTCGGCCTTAACAGCCGCATTTTCATTAATTTTCACTTGGTGTCTTGCAGCAGTTGACACCTTTCCACCTTCATCACCTTTTTGAATGCCTTCACTTCCTCAATGTGCAGGTGAAGGTTAGTTTTGATTCTTTATGGTAGCTAATGGTGTCACACTCTTGTAAAACATAGTCTTAGCTATGGTTTAGGTTAATCCTTGCCGATTTTTGTGCAATTCTATAGCATTAAAACGAAAATTGTACTCGCGACGACAACAGCAGGAAAACAATGCGGCTCAGCTGAGGAGCTTGGGACGAAGGACATGCGCACAGGACATCAGGGGCAAGCAGCTGACTGAAAATATTACCAGACTAGTAAAAAAATTAGATAAGCCAAACCATAAGATATCCTCATAGGCAAAAAGGTTCCTTAAAATAATAATGGTAATATTTTTATCTTAAATTCAATAAGTATAATAAAATAGTACAAATAATTTAATTATTTTATATAAAACTGGGCTATATTTTTAGGACCTCATTGGTCCAGAATCCAGATGAGTGACAAGCTAGGTTCTCACAGACAAGCAAACACAATTCAAAGGCAATATAAATAATAAGATCTCGTATTTTTAAATTTTTATTTAATTGACTGCAGTTTTCTCTCTTTTAGAAAAAGATATCTAAGGGCCCCAAACATAAAATTATTTTATTTAAATATAAACAAATTAATTCAAGGAAAATATTTTTGTATAATACCAAAAACTATCATTTAGGCCCGAAATTTTAGGGAGATCAGTTCCTAAACCGTGTTTGGCACTTACATTTATTAGTTTATCTTTTCTTCGTTTCGTATGCTTCTATAATTTCTTGTGGGAATAATGCAGAGGCAAAATAATGTTATTAAAAAGAGTATATAAAGTTTAAAAAATATTTAAAATAATAACCTGCATTTATATACTTCGGTTAACCACAAAAAGCAGTTAAACATATAATTTTCTTGCCCTCAGAGCAACGTCTTCCATCACAAAGTTCCCCCTCTAAGGGATCCCCCTAGACTATTCCACATAGTGGCTCCATTATGGATTTACCTTTGTCTCCTTCAGCCTCGACTGGACAAAAGAAATTAGCGGAAGCAATAAAGTTTCAAAAACTTTTGAAAACCAATAAATTCCAAGTGTTTGAAATCAATTGGGAACAAATTGCAACAGACAAAAACTACGACAGATAAAAGGGAGCCAATTGATATGGGTGTGGAAATGGAATGTAAGCTTGGACAGCTCTGTACGTACATACATATATGTATGTACATACGTATATGGAGGTATGCATCAATATGTGGCTACGTATTCACTCTCATTTCCCCCTTTTCCACTTGATATTTGTGCGAACATTTTCGCCAAGCAATTGTAAAGTTTGGGAAAACAAATATGCAAAGAAAAAGGTGCTCGGCACAGTTGGGGCAAACACTTTTGTTTGTTTAACTTTTGTTATCGCATACTTTAGAATACGATCACAATGGCAAAGTAATGGCCAGGACCGACTAAGACAGGGATATTCGGATTCGAGCCCAGCTTAAACTCCAGAACAGCTCCGAGGATATAAACACACCAAGTGTGTGCCTTCTAATGCAGAACAAATACGAATTCAGGCAGGATCCATCTCTGCGAAATGTAAATTAAGTAAATATGTGCGGAGGCGAAGGCGCTAAATTAATGAAGATATTACGCCCAATCCAAAATGATTCCCATAATCAAACTTAAATATCGTTTTGTTATTAAGATGCTGTGCATACATGTAATTGCATAAATTGTTTTGCCTGCCGAAACGAATCCAAACAGTGGAGCAAGAATCAACAAAGTGATTGCCAACGGAGGCAAATACAAAATACAACAGCTGGAGTGGCTATGAGGACTCCAGACTCCCGAACCCAAACCCAAACCCGAACCCGAGCTGCGGCTAATCCCACTCGAAGGCAAACACTCGAAGACGTCCGCTGCTGCTGCACCTCAAGTGAGATTAAATAAAACTGCAGGAAAATTGAAATGAAAATTCGGCAGGGCAAACACAAATTCGAGACAAGTTATAGCAGCAGCATATATGAGATGGCTCACCACCGCCCCCACCCACTGAGCTCTCCAAGACGCAATCCATTGCTGGCTGCCGAAAATATTTCATTTATACAGATAGACCCACTTACATATATTTGCTGGAAACTTCCACGTCGAAGTGGGTTGCGGCAGCTTAAGTTACTGCCGGGCCGTCTCAGCACCTCTCCAATATTTCGCAGGCACAGACAACTTAACTTTGATGAGTTTGCAAAGTAAAATGCTGGAAGAACCTACTCACCTCACACAGGCTCATCCTCCGTGCGTACAGCGATGATTAAAATATCAAAAATAAGATACGTCTGCAGCTAGTGGCAGGAATTTATATAAGTAGCCTGGAAAGTAGTCCCAAAAACTAATAAGGCGGTACTTATACATCCAACAAAAAGTATAGAACTTTGGTTCTTGCCAAAGAATTAAAATTTACAGACCGAACACCTGTTTTAAAGGTAAATGAAGTATCTTTGGAGAGGAACCGAAGCTACGAAAGCACTTGGAAGAGAAAACTAATCCTTGGTAAATTATATTTATCATAGGATAGCCTTTGAGTATTTATCATTGGAACTACTTTCATTCTATGTACTACCCCAAACTTTTCCCCAGAGACGGTGCTTTGTCCGACTAGCAAAACTCTTTGAAGGTTCAGAAGCATGGACAAGCCATCCCAACTTGTGGTTAGCTCAAAAATCAGTGAGAAGCAAACCCTTGAAACGAAAGGAGATCGTGGGAAAAAAGTCCTGTGATTGAATGAGAGACGAAGGAGAGTCTTAGAGCCTTAGAGCAGAAATACCGTGAAGAAAACTACGTAGCATGCTTCCAGGCATTTCATTAAATTCACTTCATTTTGATGCTCTCGTTATCCATGGAAAAGGATGAGGACAATGATGTCTGGAAATGGCTTACAGCACTGCGGGCGCACATCTGCCGGATGCGCGGGTTGTTTGGTAATTTCCTTAACGGAAGTGCATGCAATTGCAAGACCATAATAGGAAGAGCCAGGATATGGTGCTTTGACTGCCGGCAACGAAGTTGGAAATGGTCAGTGTTCGACAGGAGGCGAGTGTGTGCTAAAAAATGTGTGTGTGAGTGTGCCACATACTTTTCCTTAGATATGAAAACATAAACCAACCAATCTCGCATTTGTGGCCAATGAGTTTTGATTGCTGACCACAGAAACACTTTTGAATTGATTTAGCACTTTCTGGTTAGCCACAAAGCCACATATTGCCAGGAATATGCCGAGCTAATGAGGCACCTGACACTACTTACGTTTATCCATATATTAAGCCAGCTTTTTTCATTTGTATTTCGTGCCATTAGGCTGAGTGCCAGGCGGGGGCGGGGGCGGCGGCTGCTACTAAAATTCTCTGCAAATTAGTGTGAAAAGGGTGGGCATAACCATCAAATGCAGGGACCGCAAGTCTGAGGCGATTCCGACATAAATTCAATAGAACGATGGCAATAAGTGCATTAGCAGCATATTTCACAGATTGGCAGACACGTCGCTAGATGTGGTCCATGGCCAGCCGAGGAGGAAGAACCAGCCAAGCACACCAGACTACATCGGCCAGCAGCCGAGAGCAGCCCGGCCAGACAGTTGCCAAGACCAAGCAGTAAGCCACAAATTGCATGAGATCATAAATATTTCAAGCATAAAGTACAAAATATGCAAAAGTTTTCTATTTTCCTTTAACGTTCTGTTCGCCTTGGCTATTGATATTGCCATTGCCAATGCCACGGTAGTTGGATCGGATCCAGTGCTGCCAATTTGTGCATTTCCCAGGACAGATATGTCCTTAAAGCCTTAGAGAAAATATAAGAAATCGAGCAGGGATAAGGAAAAATCTGAATTCTTTAATTCTTCATTTTTAAATATATTCAAAGGTTGGACAAAGTCTAATACGTTTCATGTTAATAAATTAGATATATAATTATTTATTAAATATTTATTAGTGTACTGTATACTGTTCAGTATAAATTATTAATTTATTATATTTATGATTTCAGAGTGGTTTTAACATTGTAAAATTTATAGAGAAAATATTCTCTTTTATCCTATTTGAAAATTTTGCTTGCTGGCATCACTAGTTGCTGCTGGCTGTTGCAGTTGCCCAGATACAAGGGACGTCAAACGGAGTAAGAAAAATATATTGCTAAATTCTCGCACAGGAAACGGTTGCAGCAGCGGCAGCAACAGCCAGCGGGTGGACAGCGGACAGGACCCTTCCGTATTCCGTATTCCGCAGTCCGCAGTCCGCTGTCCCCGGTCCACAGTCTGCAGTTCTCAGTCCGCAGTCCTTAGTCCGGAGTGCCGAGTCCAAAAGGCCGGAGTCCGCTGTCCGGCACGTGCACTGCCCCGAAATGGCAAACGGAAGTTCAAAAGAGCAAAGAGCATGTAACGCTATTTCGGTTCTCTTTTCTGCTTTCCCCAGTCGAATGGCCAAGCGATTGCGGGCAACAAATTTGCAATAAGCAATTTTTCAATTTTCAATTTAGGCACCAAGGACAACGGCCACGGGTGGACAAGGATATGCAAAACAGCGGCCACATATCGCGCAGCCATAATTCAACAGGAGTTGTCCAAATCCGATTCTCTTCTGCACATTGGACAAATGAGCGTTTTGAAGCGGAAAACCGGAACGTCAACCGGACGAGCAATGTCTTCACACTTACTATTAATTATACTTCATTTACACAGCCTTGTCGCCTTCTAAGGGATTATGAATTAGGGGTAAGAGCTTCTTATTTATTTGCAATTCCCACAAGAAAAAAATATTATGTCTTGGTCTTGATCACCAATATATTAACTCGAAAATAACTAAACAAACAAAAATCAAATTAAATTTAATGCTCCTTTTTTATAGTTGCCATTTTATAAAATTACTTTATAAACGTTAGCATAGATTTGATGTTTACAGCTTTTGTTTTATTTGCACCAGCTTTTGGCAGATCACCAGGGTTCCCAGGACGAGCCACATAATGCCGGCCACGTAGGGATAAATGGAAGAGGCAGCCTCTTCTGTCGTTTCGAAGTGTTTCAAAAGAAAGACAAAATTTCGGTAGTGTTTCTCGCACTGGGGGCAGCTCTCAACGTCCACCTCCACAAAGTCATCCTCGTAATGCTCGTCCCAGAACAACATTTGACCCTGAGAAGAGGACAGGAAGTATCCCAAGAACAGCACCAGCTGACAAAATTGTTGGCTACCCATGGAGAACTCTAGACCAGGTGTGTCGCTGCTATCGCCAGTTTTGTCCCTTTTATAAGCCTGTAAAACAACAATCTAGTCAGGCGGCTTCACAAATTGAGGGGAAACAGCAAAGTAAATACGGGACATCGCCATAGGTTTTGCAGTAAATAAATATAACTTTGGTTCTTGCCAGAGAATTACAGTTTACAGACCGAACACCTGTTCTTTTCCGTAGAGTTTAAGTTCTTTAATTCATGAAAATGTAAGTAAGCTAGAGAAGAACTTATGTTCTGGGAATACTTCTACACCTACAGCCCTGATTGTTTTATTTATTGTTTTGGTCACCTTACACCATATAGTGCCTTATGTCGAGTTCCCGTTCCCTCAGCTTCAGATCGATCCACTGTCTGTAGAACTGAAGGTTCGTGTAAATACCCAGCAACTGGGTGCCATCGCAGCGGACTGGCCTCGCCAACAAACCAGCCAGGAGGAAGCGATCATCGCTACCAGGAAGCGGGCACATGAGAGGCACTACAGCCATCTCAACGTCCCCGCACACGAAGTCACCTTTGTCCCCGCCCGCGCATAAAAGTGTCTCGTTGTGGGAGTAACGCCGCCCCAAAATTGACAGTCGCATCTTGGCCCTGCATTGATCAGGCGGCAGGACATAGAGAGTCCATCGCTTGGGCAGGATTTCCGTTCCACCGAAGTCGCTCCGCTGCCAGCCAGAGACATAGCACTGGCTGTAGTTGTACATCATCTTCGGAGGCGGCAGGCAAATGGGTTGGACGTTGGGGCTGAGTTGAAAGGGAGAATCCTGAGCCACCAGGATCACTGCTATATTGTGCACTAGCGGTATTTGTGTGTAGTTGGGATGCAGTAATAGTTCTATCACCGATCTCTCCTGGTGCGGTTGGGGTTCCAGTTCCACGGCGGCATCCCACTCTCCGGCCACCACGCGCAAAGTCTCCGATTGCTCGTTCTGCACGCAGTGTGCCGTGGTGATTACTGCCACAGGTGTGATCAGAGCTCCGCTGCACAGGTAACCTTCTTTGGAGTAGATGGCTGTGAGCCAAGGAAATTCTCCAAATTTAGCCTCCTGCTGCTTGTAGCCGAGAGGCCTGAGATAGTACCAGAGATCATGGCGACCGCCACAGGTCCAGTTGTGACTTTCTTGCGGAGCTAAAGGCGCGGGAAGCTGTTAGTAAAAATAAAGACTGTGTTGGAATAAAATATATTTAAAATATCATTTAATTTTCATACTCACAGTATCTTGGTTATTACAGCACTTTTCCATATAGTGGCAATTCTCATCCAACGTTGTTCGACTGCGATCCGGATAGAATTTTCCATCGACAAACAAACCTTCGTTGCATTGTTCATAGGGCACACACTGCTTGTCCTGTCCACAATTTTTAAAAAAGGTCTCCGGCAATGGTGTTATGAAGCAAAGGAACGACAGAGCCACAACCTTAGAGAGCCACATAGCAACGAAAGCCATCCCTGATCAAATGCTTTTGACTTAAACTGCGCTTCTGGCTTAGGTTTTTATAGACCTCTTCTTGATTGGTTAAAAATAGATTTAAGTGCACCCACTGGGACCCATTAAAAAACTAAAAATAAATACTCGTCTGGGAAAAGGGGGCTGGACCCGAAGCCACTGACGTATGCAAATTATTATAAAAGGGTATAAATTCAAGATATATATATAATATAATCCTTTAATTTTGATATATAAATAAATTAACTTAAAAAAACAACACCTTTTTCACATTTGGTTAGATACCCCTCAAGATTAATAATCCGAATAATAATAAAATTATGTGTAAGCCACTGCTTGGAGCAATCAAATACTTGGTTTCGGCAATGGGTACTCTAAGTCTGTCTATTTGCGATAGCAAAATTTAGTAAAATCACAAAGCAACTATAATAATTTTAAAGGTTCTTTTTTTGCATATTTAAAACCTTAAGAAAAATTAGCTTAATTATTATTAGAACTTTATATTTAGATCTTTATACAACTTTGGGATTGGAATATTTTTTATAATGATTTTAGGCCGATTTCTATTTATGAAATTTCTTTAATAAATGTATTATTTGATTGTTTTTAGTTTGTGTATTATTTTAAATTAGAGGATTAAAGAAATAAATAAGCAAAGTCTATATTTACAAAATTCTAGAAAATAGTATATACGGATAGGTACCATGGGAACACAGGGTAGCCATTCTGGGCTCAATTACTTAGATGTATCTTGCCTCAGTCTGCCGACACCAACACGTATCCGCATCTATTACGGAACACTCGGATAAGACGAAGGCGGAGGTGGGTGCAGAGGATGCTATGCCTGGATTGGATCAGCTGTGCACTGGCTCAGGTTCTGCGTCATATCTTAATGCACAATCGTCGCCTAAGTGCACGTAAATTGAATAAAATTTCGACAAGTTTTAATACACAAGACATGCATACAACACTCGGAGGGAAACAAGGTGGCGACAGAGCATCACAACTGGAGGCAGTGCACACTGGTTGATTTCCTTGGCCAAAAATAAAAAATAAAAGTCTTAAAATGACAATTTTTTTATTTTTAAAAAATTCTTGACAGGTCAATTAATCGAATTGCAATTGTACTTTTTTTCCATTCCATTCGTACGCGTCACAAAAAACGACTGAAGACAGGCAAAAAAATATTTGTCAAAGTTGATGTAAAAACTGCTGGAAAATTTTCTCTCGAAAACAATTAAATTTTAATATTAAATCGCGTTCATTCGTCATGAATTAAAATGAATATTGAAGAGAAAGGTATGCACTATTAAACTGAGTAATTTGTATGCCATTATCTGCTGTCCTATTGCTTTAAACTTAGTCTTTTATTATTATGAATATTCTTTTGTTTACATAGATGTAAAATGAAGAAAACAGTTGTGTTCCGCGCCTGACCGCACGATCAAACTTTTTTTATAAAAAAGAGGAAATATTCTTTAGTCTAAGTTTTAAATTTCAGCTGCTACTTTTTGCAACCTTCTGACTTATTCGCTATTTTGTGTTCGTGAATATTTTGTGTTTTCGTGTTCGTATATATTTTGTTTTTTATGTGTACGCCTATTCGCTTTTGCTTTCACTTTATTGCTAATTTTGTGAATTTTTAAATTTAATTGTTTTATTTTATTACATGTTTGTAATATTTAGGCAATGCAGATCAGTGCAAACTGTCGCGGATCAGATGTTAATTGCAAATTGTGCCACATTACTGCAAGCCTTGTCCTCTGGGTATAAAATTAACATAGAACAATTTTAAAAATTAGCGCTAGATACTACAAAAGGCCTTACAACAGAGTATTCCTGGTACTATTTTCCTTCTTCAGTTCATAAAATAATAATTCATGCCCCAGATGTTATTCAATATGCATTAATTTCTCAGAATAAGCTGCGGAGTCAAGGAACAAGGACGTTAAAACATATCGACTTAATCATACACGTT
>VNJQ01003203.1:0-31884 GCA_008042515.1 Drosophila truncata | reverse complement strand
AATTTTTTGGACATTTATTCTATAGCAGGACATTGCCTTATTCCACAAAGCCCAAATGGTTACCGATTTTTATAAGGATGTTGGGGCTTCCGGTGTTGAACTGGATGTCCCAATGTCCACATTTAAATGTTATTAAGATTGTCTAGGCTCTTTTAAAATATTAAAAAACATTTTCGTTGAATGAAACCGAACAGGAGCCAATTTTTGGTGTCTCTTTCCTTTGGGAAGGGATATATCTGGATATGCCTCAAAATTGAATGGATTCAGTGCCATAACGCACTCAAAACGATACCAAAAATAAAAAAGGATATATATTTTATTAATTAGCTAATTATTTTTCCTTTTTGTTTACTTTTACCATTTTTTTCTTACTACTAAGTACTTGTCAAAATACTTATGCCGTGCAAAAAGTTGTAGTCTGCATGCATTCCTGTCTGTAGAAAGTGAATGCTAATAGCAAACAACATAAAATTTGGCATATATATAGCTAAAACTAGCATCTTTGTTTTGTGAATAGTTTTAGCGCCAATATTTGGCCAGTTTAAGCTATGCTACGATCAAAAGTCATGCCAAGGTTTTGTCAAAATATATATGCCGACTAGTGTATTGTTGTAAAATCCCCCAGAGATTTCAAGAACACCATGAAATCGTGTTTTCCTTTTTTTTTATATATATTTTCCTTCCCTTTTTTCTGTGTGGTTTAAAAGGGGATTTTGCACAAAACAAATTTCGAAGATTAATGCCGGCCGCTTGCAGTTTTCTTTGCCATATATATTTTGTTACCTCTTTTTTTTTTGTATTTGTTTCAGTTTTTTTTTCTTGGTTTTGGGTTTTTGGGTTTTTTTTTGTTGTGACGTTTTTTATGTTTCATTCACTTGACACAGTTTTTTGTTGAGGCCCCCTTGGCCATCACACCTTCAATGGTTCCAACGACGGCTTCGTGTCCATTTTCCGGTCAATGGCTGACCATTTCCACACTTGACATTGGGCCGCAGGAGGGGAGGTGAAAATTCAGGAAAAATTTGGTTATTTTTATTCCGACTTTCTAACGGCAGAATATCTGTTTTTCTGGCTCTTTAAATAACATCTGGATTTGTTTGGTTTCGTTGCTGTTGTCTTGGCAAATCCTTCTGGGTATTTGGGGTTTCTTTAATTAAAAAAAGTAAAAATATTGATTTATATGGGTTTAGTTTGGGTTTTTTTTTTCCTAAAAACTTTATCTGCACTCAACCAACTTTAGTTTTAATTGAAAAATACGTGTACCAAGTTGTTCAACTGCCCATAATTCACTTCCTTCCCCCCCAAAAATGGTGTAACAAGAACCTGGAACATATTTGAAAACACTCAAACAGTGCGCGTCATGAATGTGTAAGGTTCCAAAGAAACCAAAGAGAAACAAATTACAAAATTAGTTTGATTTAAAAATACAATTATTTGCACAAGCGGAAAAATACATTCCAAATAAGTTGATTATACACATTTGCAGTTCATATATAATTGCGAAACGCATCGTCCTCACTTATGCCATTATGTAATTGTATATTCATGTGTGTGGGTATGCGATTATAGCCCCATTTTTTCCCCCAATTTGTGGGCAGTACATATGGCACGAGGGAAGGGAGAGAGAGTCCTCGTAGTCGTCCTCGTCATTGCTATTGATATGCTTTTGCAGTTGTTTGCACTTTTTCGGGGTGCCTCCATCTAGGGGGTTACAAAAAAAAAAAAAAAATCAAAGAAAACAAAGCCAAACTGGGCAAGTGTTTAAGTGCAGACCATGAAATACCCGGTGTTTACTTAGTTCCTTTGAATTTCCCAAAATTTGTATTAAGAGATTAAAGAAGAATGTTTTTTAATATTTAAATATTAATTAATACTTATTATTACATGTTTTCTAATATTTTAAAATTTTTAATACAATTCTTATTAATTATAATTATCAAAATAAAGGTAAAGTATTTATATGTTTAGTAGTTTTTTCCCTATGAATATTCGGTATTTTTTTGCCCTATGAATATTCAGTATTTTTTTCCCTATGAATATTCAGTATTTTTTCCCCTATGAATATTTAGTATTTTTTCCCCTATGAATATTCTGTATTTTTTCCCCTATAAATATTAGGTATTATTTTCCCTATGAATATATATTTATGGTATAACCTTAAATAATACTTTATATATACGTTCATATTTATATTTATTGTTCTTGGAGTCTATAGAAATTATTAGTATTTTTAAAGCCTTTTAAAAATTAGGCTTTACAATATTACATATCAATAAAATTACTAATTTGCTTTTAAATTGATTATTTTATTGATTATAATATTCAATGTATTATTATTTTTTATTTATTTGTCTTATTATTTATTTTTTATTTATTTGTCTTATTATTTATTTTTTTATTACAATTTATTTATTATTTCTTTATTTATATTTTTTTTTCTTAATTTCTTAATGTATTTCCTTATTTATAAATGTATTTCTTCATTTCTAAATGTATTTCCTTATTTATAAAGACATTTCTTTATTTATAAATGTATTTCTTCATTTATAAATGTATTTCTTTATTTAAAAATGTATTTCTTCATTTATAAATGTATTTGGTTATTTATTTATGTAATTCTTTATTTTTCTATATATATTTTTGTATTTATTTATGTGTCTATTAAATATATTTCTTTAAGTTTTTATTTTACCTACCATCTTAATTTTTCTCTTCAACTTCCTGGCTTTCTTTTCTTCTCTTTTCCTTGGGAAAACATATATACCCTTTCTCTGGCTTGGTACAAACAAGAGTTTTACCTTGGCACATTCTCGTTCGTATTCGTATTTTTGCATGGAATTTTTGTTTGATTTTATTTTTGGCACGCCTACACATTTCATGAGAGGTGGGGCTCTGTGTTCTCCTTATTGTTGTTGTCGTTGCATCGGTTGGTTTTTACCATGAATTTATTGCTTGCATATTTTTTGGTTCCTACAAGCTCTGAGCTCTTTTCCCTGTAAAAACCTCTCCCTTACCTCCCCCCCCCATTTTCCCCCATTTCCCACAACCCTTTTTCCTTGTATGTGTATTTTCACGGAAATTGTTAACAACAGCAGCGGATGTTGTGTAAATTTAATAAATATTACTCGTACCTTTTCGCTACTTTTGTTTATTTAACCAATGTGATTTTTTTCTCTCGTTTTTCGTTGGTTTTATATTTCCTTTTGTTTTTCATGGACTATAACCGATATAATGTAATGTAGACCGATATATGTACGTACATATATTATGTATCGGATGTGCATCTAATTAGCAGTTTGGGTTTCATTGTTTTTTTTCTTTTGAAAGTCATTCGTAAATCGCTTGGATTATAATTTGTATAAATACTCATATAGTTGGCCTTGTTAAACATTCCAGCAGCCGACTTTTGCCCTACTAATGCCCAGCTCAGACGGGCTTAAAGTCTACATATATATCAATATATATCACTATATATATTTATTTATTGGCAGTGCCAACAGGAACTAACTAATCCTGTTGCTTGTCGAGGGTAATTGCTGGTTAACAGCGAGTTAAATCAATTTAATTGAATATTTGACAATATAAATAGTAATTATCATTTTATATTTTTATAGTTTTTGTATTAATTATAAACTAATTAGCTTTAGAAGAATTTATTTTAATTAGTTTTCTAAATTTGTGATTTTTAGAAGGATTTTAATTTGATTTACTTAATAGCATTGATTTTGTTTTAATATTATTTAAGTGTTTGTTAGTATTTTTACTATAAATATCTTTGGGTTTGAATAATTACATATTCATAATATATAAAATATAAATATATAAATATAAAATATATATATATGTAAAAAAATTTCTTTGATTATTTTTGTGTTTTATTATTGTAAATATTATTGATTTAATATTAAAAAAGGATTTTATAAATTCTAAAATGTATTAAAAAGTACATATACTTCAAATACATTTTTAAAGTTCGAATAATGATGAATATATTCATAAATAAATATATTTGAGGTCTTTTAACACAATTTTATTTTTTATTTAGTATTAAAAAATGGGTTTAATAAATTCTAAAATGTATTAAAAACTACATAAACTTCAAATACATTTTGAAGTTCGAATAATGATGAATATATTCATAAATAAATATATTTGAGGTCTTAATAATATAAATATTAGGAATACAATTTTTTGTTTTGATATTTTAAGTATACAATTTTTTATTTTAAATATATTTATAATTTTTAATATTAAATCATATATATTTTTTTTAAATACCACATTTCTCTTAAAATTCGAGCAGAATCCTCCAATCAAACCGGCTTTCTTTGAGTGCCGCCTCTCTAGAAAGTGCTCCACTAACCATTTTCACCTGACAAAGCGGAAAAAAGGCGTTTGGCTTTCCATGAACAGGATTTTCTAGTTGCTGCCGCTGGCTTTGGGAAAGTGACAACAACAATAACAACAACAACAACAACAACAACAAAGAAGACAAACAGCTGTTGCAAGTGCAAGTTTCAGCATTCATTGATTGCCATTTTGGCATTAGTTTCAATTTATTTCGCTTCGAGTGTGATGGATGGCACCCGGCACCCGTCCGGTTTTTAATGCCAAAACAATTGTTGCTCAAAAAATAAATGTATATCATTCCAAAGCAACAAAAGAAAAGCGAAAAATGGAAAGGAAAACGAAAAAAATGGAAAGAAAAACCCGAATCGAATCGCAACGAATCGAAGGCGAAATTGAATTGCAGGCAGAAAATACAACAAAAAAAAATAAAGAAAAATAAAAATAGAGTAGACAAGACAAGCTGCGACGAGACGAGAGAAAATGCGAGCTTGGCTTGGAGCTGGAAAATGCTATCTAGCTGGGCTGTGAAATGGCCAAGCAATCAGCTGGCCCATTGTAATGGTCAATGGGATTTTCCTCGAGATGTGGGAAATGGAGAGCAGCAGCAACAGCAGCAGCAGCAGCAGCAGCGGGGGGCAAACCCTTGACAAATGTGCCGTTCAAATGCTGTGGACGCCATTTAATTGCCAACATTAATTGGCACACTACGTAGCCTCTCCAAGGGGGGCTTTTCTTTCTACCATAACCACCCTGTCTTGCCCAGTTTTCCCCAGATTCAACCCCCCCACCCCCAATTTTCTCTACTGATTTTGATGCTTTTATAAATGGCCAACGTCAAATTGTTGTTCAATGATTTCCAATTGACTTATTGCCGCAGAATTCAATTGAGACGCCAGAGCAAGAGACTCTTTTTGTGAGTTCATTTTCGTATATTTTCAGCATTGATTGGAGTTACCAATCTTATCCAGTCCAGGCTCAGTCTAGGCCTAGTTAAGTGAAAGTCTAGAGACATTATTTGAATGTCAGGCACAAGTTTTCTTACAATTCTTAAGAGTTTTCTTTAATTTCTTTTTATATATAAATATTTTTACACATAATTTAATTTAAAATATATTTAAATAGTGTAGGATATTAATATATTTTTGGTATATGGCTAGAATATAATTTCAATGAAAATTCCTTAACGTTTTCTCTAAATTTGTAGCGATTTTCGTAGTTAAACCAGAGTTTTCTTTGATTATATTCTATAAATCGCAAATATAATTAAAATATCTTATGTAATAGTCTGAAATTTTAAATTAATATTTATGAATACTTAATATATTGTTCTAATGAAAATTCTCTTACGTTTCCGCGAAATTGCTAGAGTTTTTCAAGGTTAAATCAATAGCTTTCTTTGAATATTTTTTGTTATATATTTTTCTACATACCACAATCTTATATTAAAATATGTTTAAATAGTCCAAGATCTTAGTATTAAACATACAACATTATTTCATTGAAAATTCCCATACATTTTCCGGGAAATTCCTAGCGATTTTCGTGGGGGGTTTCCTAGGGGTAAATCATAATTAACATCGCCTGCTGCCAGTTGACCAGAGATTCCACATGGAACCCAGCTGGCGTCCATTCGTCTCAATCCTTTGACGAACATACACACTCATCACACACACTCGGCTCACACATACACTCATTGCACACACACCCAGCTCACACACACATCCCACACCTAATAGTCAAAGTGACACGCTAAGCTGATTAACTCTAATCTAAAGTTGCAACCGGGGGAAAATAAAACACCAAGCAGAGCACAATCAAGCCAGAAGGAGAGTGTGGGAGAGGGGAAAAGCAGGGAAAACATGAGAGGGAGAGAGGAAAACACAACCCGCATGGCCGCCAAAGTGACACCACACTGAAAGAAAATGTGAAAAAATAAAAAAGGAAGCTGAAAATCTGAGAAATTAAAGGAAAAATCTAAAAAATTAAAGGAAAAATCAAAAAAATATTTAAAATAAAATTATTTGTAAATTGAAAACATAATAAAATAATTTTTAAAATTCAAAAATAGAGTCTTTAATAAGAATATTGTTTTTATATTTATAAAAAATTTAAATAAATATACAAAATTAATAAAAAGATCAAAAAAATAATTTTTTAAAATAAAAATTAAAAACAAACATAAAAGCAGGGAATAAAATAAAATAAATATTAAAAATAACAAATATAAAAAATAGAGCAAATATCAATTCTATTTTTTCTTGTATTCTTAAATTATAAAAATAATAATTAATAGTTTTCAAGTAAAGTTTTCCTGTAAATTTTCTTATAGAATTATATTGTTCTGCCTTTTTTTCTTTATGGAATTTTTAATAATTTTTTTTTTGTCAGTTCTTAATATTTCTCCCCGTGTATTGACTGAAACCGTGGCAACACAACGACGACTGTTTACATTTGTCAAAGATTTTGGAAAGAAGAGCGAGTCAAAGAGGGTTTTTGCCAATGAAGAAGGAACAAGAACAAGTGCCTGAAATTGGGGGGCGAAGGAGAATAAAAAGGATCCCGATGAGCAGGAGTTCAAGCAGGGGCAGAAGCAGGAGCAGCAGAGGCAGGGACAGGAGCAGGAGCAGCAGGAGCAGAGCCAGGACTAGAAGCTGGACCAGGAGCTAAAACTGGACGACAGATAAAAGTGCACCCGAGACACGGGACACCAAAGTGACCTCGAAATCCCGGTCCGAGACTCTTATCTGTCTCCGGACTTGGTTTTCGCTAGGCCACTCCCCCCGCCCTCCTCCTTTCTCTACTCCACACAGAGACTCGGTTTCCGTTTCCGTTTCCGTCTGGCTCTGTATGAGTTTGGCTTGGCTTTTTGGCCGCCGCGTGTCCTCCATCCTTCGTGTCCTTGAGGGTGTCGGGATTTGAGGCTTTCTCATTCCCTATCGCTGCTTCTCTACCTTTCCGACAAAGGTGCCCCGCGTCCTAAGCTGACCGTGAATAAGGATGAGGATCAACTTGTCGAATTTCCGCAAACAGGCTGCCCAGCTTATCGTCCTGATAATAAGTTTGCCTCTGTCTGTTGTTGTCCTTTTTTATTTTTTTGTTTTTGAGTCGTTTGTGTTGGTAACCTGTCAGCGCATTGCGGCAATGAGCGGGTTGGCAATCCTGTCAGGGACTTGGACAGGTTGGCAGTCCTGAAGTGCTTTATATGGATTAAAATTGGGATTTCAAGTTGTACTTGGAAGTTTGCTTTTATTTTTAGTAAAGGGATATTTTAATTTTAGTTATTTTTATTTTTGTATTAAATCAAATAGTTCCGTAAATTTTAAAAAATTTTTAAACAGGTTGTCAGCCCTGAAAAATTAACAAAAACATTTTAGAAAGGGTTTGTGCTTTATTTATACTTACATATAATTATTTAATGACATTTTATATATATTTTAATATATATTAAATAATAAATAGTTCTGTTAGCGGTTTTTAATTTTTTTAAACAAGTGGTCAGCCCTAAAATATTAACAAAAACATTATACAAAGGGTTTGTGCTTTAATTATATTTACAAATATTTATTAAATGACATTTTATACATATTTCAATATATATTAAATAATAAATATTAAATTATAAATGTTAGCGGTTTTTAATTTTCTTAGCAAGTGGCCAGCCCTGAAATATTAACAAAAACATTCTACAAGGGGTTTGTACTTTATTTATACTTACAAATATTTATTAAATGCGTTTTATACATATTTTAATATATATTAAATAATAAATAGTTCTGTTAGCAGTTTTTATTTTTTTTAGCAAGTGGTCAGCCCTTAAATATTAACAAAACATTCTACAAGGGGCTTGTGCTTTATTTATACTTTCATATAATTATTAAATTACATTTTATATACATTTTAATATGTATTATATGATTTTGTAAAAGTTTTAATTTTCTTTTAAATAATATTATAAAGATTTGTAACCTGCAAAGCACGTTGGTAGTTTTGTCATGATCTTATGATCATTTTCTAATAAAATTTGCCCACAAAATAGAGCCATTCGAGTGACAGCAATCATTCCGAGACTCTCAGAAAACATCAGTTTTCCTCCAAAAAGGGGATAAGGGGGTGGTTGGGGGTTGGTTAAGGGGGAGGCGGTACCGGCTTGGCCATATTTTGGCGCAAGTTTTCACCACACGCCCAAAAGTGGAAAATGCAGACGCTGCACTCGCCGCCATCGTCGGCAAAAGTGGGGAAAAGTGCGGCGCTTACGAAGCGATGGCACTCGGCTCTTGGGCTTCGGAAAATCATGGTTTGGCATGGGCTTCGGAAAATGCCGTCGGAAAATGCCACAAGCGGCGGCAGCAGCAGCAGCACAGGCGGCATTATCAGACGGCAACTTCAGTTGCAAGCGAGCGCTCAGCGTGTGTGCCTCGTGTCTCTCGTGTGTGGCAGCAACAGCCGCGAAATATTGCTAATAATTTCTAATAATAATAATAATAATAATAAACCTGCAACGTGCAACGTGCAACACTTGCCACTTGCCTTTGACTTTGACTTTGAAGCGTCAAAAATTTAATAAATAAAAAAACCTTTTGTTTGCGGCACGCGTCAAGTTTGTTGTGTTTTCCCTTTGTTGTGTTTGGTGTTGTGCGGTGTGTGTGTGTGTGCGTGTGTGTGTTTTGTCACGTGCTCGATTGTTTATTTTTATTTATTTTTTTTTACTGTTTGCGGCTGTTGTGCCGGCAAAAAGGTGTTTGTGCAAAAATTAAAGCAAAGAACAAATAAAATAAAAAAAGGAAAACTGGTGAGAAATTAAAAACTAAATTAAATACTAATAAATATTAAACGAAATAAATAAAAGCGGAATATTTAAAAGATTTAAAAGCTATAATTAAGGATTAATTGAACTGGAAATTATAATAATTAAATTAATAAGCAAAGGAAATATTTCTGCATCTGCATCTGGACTCGCACTTGGACTTGATTTTGGACTTGGTGTGTGACTGGTTCGTGTTTAGCTTAGTTTTTCTTCTTTACTTCTTTTACTATATTTATTTTTTGTTGTATTTAATTTTTTTTTTTAGCGAAAGTTTTGTTTGATTTTTCTTGTGCCCGGCGTGACGAGTTTCAGCCGATGGCTGATGGTCTTGGCCTTCTCCTCATCTCTTCCCTGCCTCTTAGCCTCCTAATTAAACTGGTTAGGCTTTGGTTTTGCTGTTTTTTTTTCTGTGTTGCCTCCTCAATTTTCCCGGTTTGTTTGGTTTTTGGTTTTCGGTTTTTGGCTGCTAATTGCCAGTAAAATTTTTGTGACAGCCCCCCAGACAACGAAGACAACAATCAGTTGCCATTGTGTGAGACCGGCTGTGAGTTCTCCTTGTTAATGAAATCGTTAAGCCAGGAGGACACACACAAGGACGATTACCAGGAGCAAAAAAATAAAATCATGCAAAGGATGCTGGCGATGGCTGTGCCAATATCAAAAGGATTTCGTTTGAATGCGAAAAATATACGAAAAATATGCGAAAAATGTTTGCGTGGGGAATCTGGCAAAAATCTTTGGGGGAAGCCTCTTTCGGAATTCTATATAAAACATATATATATTTATATATACTGGCTAAAGCCTGTCTTTATTGAAACTTGTATTCCATTAATATTAAATAAAATCTAAATTATGGCAGGAAGAAAGAGGACAAAAGGACTGGGATTAAGGAAAGGGCAAAGGGACAATTATAGACATTGATCCTTTTTTGCTTTAATATAAATAAAGGGTAATATTTATATTTGATTCGATTTTTGATAGTTTATGTTACAAAAGGAAAATATAAAAATAAACAAAAAAGAAATTAGGATTTTATAAAGAAATAGAAAAATAAAATAAAGAAAAATGTTTAAAGAGATAAATAAATAATGTTAATGAAATTATGATATCTTAATTTGCCCATTTATCTACTTCTTCTTCTTTGCAAATTAAATACCAATATATAAATCCCTTTTTAAGTAATTATACTATTTAATTTATTTATTAAAATTTCTTCTTTAAATTATAAAAATATAAATTTTAAATAAAAACAATAAATAACTTGATTTGAAAGCCAAATAAGTCATTTAAACCTTTTCCTAAGTATTATATTTATATTTTTATATTTTATATTATATTATTATAAGATATTAAAAATAAAAAATACAATAAATCAATAAATTAATAAAATCAGCCAATATTTTGCTTAGAAATCTATAAAATGTTGGAAAATAGTTGTAATTATAAATAAATAATATAATTTGTAATAATAATCATAAAAAATGATGTATTATTCTACAAAATATCCCAAGTTTCTAAGCTAAATATTTATTCATTTTATACATTTTTATTCTACAAAATAATATACAAAAATCCTCATTTAAACTCTGCAAAATTATTTGAAGTTTTTAACTCATCACCATATTTTTTGCTTATTTATTTAATTCATCCTTATCTTAAGCAATTAATATCTTGGTTTTTAATTATTATTATAAAGTAATTCATTTCTTTTTCATTACTCTTTTACCTATATTATTTTCTTTGTTAAAAATAAATACAAAAATACACTAATTCCACTTTAGAAACAATCAATTAAATGTTGTTTGCTGACATCTGCTGATATCTTTAGTGTTTTGTTAAACAATTCTTTCCTTGTATCTACCAGTTACCTTTTACCTTTATTTTCCATAAGAAAGCATCATCTCCTGGGGCTGGCTTTCAAAGTGGATTGCTTAATTCCTGATGAAATTGACATTTCATTAAATTTGGCAACAGGCTAAATTGTATTGTCATTTCATTTGATTAAAAATTTCATAATGTGAGCCTGTGTGTGTGTGTTTTTTTTTTGTATTCTTCTTTTGTGGGTTATTTTTTGTCAACAACAAAAAAACAAAACCTTAACGGCGACGGCAGGCAAAAAAGTGAAAATCTAACATTTCTGGCCTGCAGGCTTGAAAAGAAGGCAACAAAAAAAAAAAAATTAATAAAAAAATAAAGTGAAAAAACGCGAGATAACACAAAAAAAAAAATGAAATTGTGCCGCAGTATTTGCGTTTGGCGGCATTTTTCCGCCGTTGCCCCGTCGCTTTGGCGCGTTTTCACATTTTCTGGTAGCCCCCCCAAAGCAACCCCTACTCCTCCCTGTTCATGTCTCGATTTTTCACATTTTCACCCTCTTCCCTTACCGATTTTTCCTGCAAATTGCTGTTGCTTTTCCCGCCGCTGCTGTTGCTGTTGCTGTTGCTGTTGCTGCACATGGTGCCGTTTGCTGATGGCTTCATATTCATTTAGTTGCCCAATTCCTTTTGTTTATCTTTTCCCTCTGTCCATCTTTCTCTCCCTCTCCCTGTCTCTCTTTTTATTTTTGTTGTCATCTCTTGTTTTATTTACATTTAGATGGAATTTTTAATTTTAATTTGATATGTCGCAAAACGACAGCAAAAATCGGAGAAGCAAGGCGGAAACTTGCTTCGTTTAAAGATCTTTTAGCACAAAAAATTGAAGTTTATTTCCAGTTTTTGGTGGAAAAAATAATTCAAATCTATTTTAGAGTTTCTTAATTCTTTATTTTATTTTTAAAGATATTTTGGGGAATTTTATATACATTTTATTTATTTAATTTAATTTTTAAAAGAAATCCTTAGCTTGGTGAGCATTTTTGCATTTTTTTTATTATTGTTTGATGTTTAAAAATTTAATATATCAAAAATTGCTATATTTAGTAAGTGAAAAATTGCATTAAATTAATTTTTAGGTTATTTTTTCCGTGTACATCTTTAATTTAAATATTTTCATATTTTTAAACAGAAAATATAAGTATTTAAGTTCCCCAGAAATCTTTAAAAAAATGTTTCTAAATTAAATAAAATGTAAACAATTTCGTACAAAGAACAATTACTTACTTCTCCTCACTTTTAATTAAATTCAATTGCTTTCCCTTGATATTTATTAACAATAACACCAAACAGGCTCAAAATAATCAAATTAAATATAAATTTCAGCTTGTTAAAATGTTATCCTCCTTTAGAATTTACCCAAAGATCTGATTTCCGTTTGAAACTGCACATTTCTAGTAGAAATTGTTCTGCTTTGTGTGTGTTCTGGGGTCAATTATGCAAAGTAGATTTACAGATTTACTGATTTGCATTCGACATTTGGCATAATTGATATTAATATTGTAATTAAAGCATAAACGGATTGTGGCAATTGGATTATGCAACATTTCATTGTTAAAAAAACAATGCAAATCACGGAGACAGTTATGACAGTTATCGTATTTATCGAAATATATATATTGTATTTATTTTATTTCTTATATTTAAGCTATCGAAGCTATCGTATTTATCGATATATATATTGTATATATTTTATTTCTTATATTTAAGCTATCGAAGCTATCGTATTTATCGATATATACATTGTATTTATTTTACTTCTTATATTAAAGCTATCAAAGTTTGGATAATCGATCGCAATTTGTATTTTTATTTTTGGTTCTGCTTAATTGAATTACCTTTTGTGTGTTTGTGTTTGTTTGGGGAAAAAGCTGAAATTGTTGGAAAATTGCAATTCGAAAATCGAAAGTATCTCATTCCCCTTTCCACCCCCTACTTGTCTCTCTCTCTCTCCGCTTTTCACGGATTCAGCAGAGCATTAAAATTACCTTTTAATTATCACGAACGAACACAATAAATACACCGCATGAAAATAGAAAGAAAAATACGAAAAAAGAAGCTGAATAAATGCATAAATTGCCTAAGCATGAAATATAACTGAAAAAATATATACAAAAATATATATGTATATATAAACATATATCTGGCAATCAGAGAGTGGTTAAAAATAATTGAAAAGCTTGGATTTTAATATTTGAGGTGGAGGCAAAATTCGGATTAAAATTTTTGCTTGTTGATTTTCTTTCATGATGATCACCGTTTCGGGGAGATTATTTCATCAGTTTTCCACAAACACACACAAAAGCAAGCTGAGGAAAATTGCTTGAGGAAAAGCCAAAGGCATTTTTGGTTATGTTATAAAAATTAAGAGAGAAAGATTTATATATTTAAACATCAGCAAAATGTAAAATTGTAAAATAATACAAGTAAAACTTAAATTAAAAAATAAATGTAACACTTAAATTAAAAGTGCAAACAGTAAACTAATAAAAATGTTAAATAATTTAATGCCAAAAGTTATTAGTCAAAGTTTTGGAATTTTTGTCATATTATCTGCCTTGGTTTTTCTCCTGTCAGCTTCCATCATCATCATCTTTGCTCAACTTGAAGTTGAGTAGTTTTCCTGTCTAAAACTATTAGGATTATAACTGTGATAAATTCTCCTACATGTAACCTTACTGCTCTATCTATGAATTTTCCTAAAAATGGGAATTATTTTGATCGGTCTTTAAGGCAGAGGCTCCCAAAATATGTTTTCGGTTAGCTCACCTGACAGCTGTCAGCTTCAACTTTCCCCTTTTTCTCCTTCAATTTTGCACCTGGCTCCCTTTAGTTCTTTTTCTACTCTTTCCTTTTTTTGTTTGTTGTAGTATTTTTTTTCTGTTTTCTTTTTTGTTTTTTGTTTTTTTGCACTTCATCAAGTTGCGTTGAGGCAGCGCAGAAGGAAACTAAATGCGCAAACACATGTTCCCCCATATACTTGCGACACACGGCAACACTTTGTGGGAGTTTGAGCTAATACACTAAGCGAAAAAATAAGTTTTAGAGAAGGAATTTAATAAAAATGTGTCAGGATTTTATTATGGTTTATTTAGGGAATTTATTAGAATATTTTTAGAACTTGTTATGGTAATTGGAAGATAAGTTAGGCTTGGTTTTAGATAATAAATTTTATAATATATTCTTTGTTATTATTTAAACTTAATAAATCTTTAAATAAAAATATTATTAAAAGTCTTAAACAATTTTTTCCTAATTTTTAAAGTTAATAAATTATTTCTTGATTTTTTAAGAGTCTTAAAATAATTTATTTAATTTCCTAAATTGTTTTCTGCCTCTGCATATGTTTGTATATATTGTATGTGCCTCTATATATATATATTTGCTGGCGTCAGGATGGCCAGGATATCAACAACAACAGCAACAAATAGTTAAACAAAAAGTTTTGGCTTTAGTTTTTGCATTTGGCTTCGGATTTGGCCTATGGCCATAACGAGATGAGACGGCCTGTACGTACGTTGGCTATGAGGATATGGAAAGGGGTTAAATGGGAGGAACTGATATGGATGTTGGGGGTGGGGGTAGAATACACACACACCCACACATTTATATATATATCCACACAGAAGTGTGAAGTAGAACTTGAGGCTAAAAGAGGAACAATTCAGATAATTGCCAAAGCAACGAACAGGGAAATTGCACTTGAAAAATATTTATTTTTTTACTGGAAATTAATATTAAAATTAAAAAATTCTTATGGAACTCAGTAGTATTTTTTTGGTATTTGTTTTGTATTTTAAATTTATTCTACTATTTATTTAATTTAGGTTTCTACTGGCCTTTAGTTTTTCTTACTTAGTCAAAGAAAATTAAGGTTTGCAAATAATTTAAAATCTTGGAGTAAATGAAATCGGCCTAAAATAAATATTAGCTTTTAATTTTATGTAATTTAAATAATATTAAAAATATTATAAGAACTTTTTAACTATTTTAAAATGTTTTCTTACCTAATTTTTTGTTTAAAATTATTTTTGTGCTTTTGAGAATCATAAATATTTTACAAATAAATATTATATAATTGATTTTAAGATTTCTATAATTTTAAAGATATTTATTATAGATTTTTTCATATATTTTGCATATATAAAAATTAAATAAAATATTAATAAACTTCTGGCATGTCTCTGGTGTTTTTTTGTAACTATTATTTATGCTATTTTTAGCTCCTTTTGCTGTCCTTGTGTCACATTAGTTACATGCTTCATTCAAACCTCCTCCTCCTTCTCCTCTTTCTTTTTTTTTGCTCTCCCCTCATAATTCTCTGTGCATTCTCCCCGGAGGTTAAAGGGTATCCAGTGCTTCGGCCAGAAAACTTTTGCCTCGCTTGACAAACGAACAGACAAAATGGCTTACTGTAACACTTCCGTTTCCTGCCAGAACGACACACACACAGACACACACACAGCGAGCGAGTCTCATTTGATTAATGGTTTTTTGTGTGCACTTCCCTGTCCCCGACTCCTGCCCCAGTTCCAGTTCCAGTTACAGTTTCTCTTGGCCCTGTTTATGAGACAAGTTTACAACACCAGAGGATCCATTGAAAATGCGTGTTATTATTTGATGCTCCTCGCCTCGTCTCCTCCGCTCTCCTCTAACTATCCTTGATTCCATTCTGGGGAAGCAGGGAAGAAGATGAAGGGGAGGCCTGGCAGCCACGTTTTTCCTGCTGATTAGTTTTGGGAATTTCCATCACCTTGGCTGTCAAACATTTTGAATGCTTCCATTGCCACTGGTTATGTCTGAGTTTGTGTTTTGTGGCTTAAAGCAAAGCTCTTTTTCCGGAACCCAAAAAGAAAGAATCTTTAACTCTTTGGTATAGTTTTTTGTTTATTTTTATTATTAAATATAAAGTATTTATATTTATTAAGTATTTATAAAATACAAAAAACCTTTTAACTATATTTTATAACATATAAAGATATAAAACAAATAGTTTTTATTGATCTTTCAATTAAAAAACCTTAGAGATCATACATAAAATAATATATTCTATATATATGCTAAAATTAAGCCCTAATTTCATGGGAATCATCTTTGTTTTATGTAAAAATATTCTTCTATTTAGTATTATATTTAAAAATTCTTCATTTCAGCATTTTTATGTTAAATACATACAAAAAACCTTTTAATTATATTTCAAAAAATATAAAGATATAAAACAAATAGTATTTATTAAAAAAAATGTCATCTTTAAATTAAAAAACCTTAGAAATCATACATAAAATTATATATATGATATATATGTTAAAAATAAGCCCTAATTTCATGGGAATCCTCTTTGTTTTATGTAAAAATATTCTTCTCTTTAGAGGTTCCTCTGGTTCCTCTGAGGTTCCATTTTCTGGTTTCCATTTCTGAGCCTCTCTGCCTGCCTGGCTCCTGGCCTCATCATCAGCGAGTCAAAGCCAGTCGGCGGAGCATTCTCAGCAGCTGCCATAACTCACTAGCATTTCCCTACCCCTTCTTTCCCCCTCAAAAAACCCACTGCAGTCGCATTCATGCATAAATTACGTTGCGTATACGCAGCGTCTGACAGGAAAGAAAAAAAAGAAAGAAGGAAAAAAAGAAAAGAAATCCAAGCCAGACAAAAGCGAAGATGACACAATTCGGGCACTTGGCCAAAAGGTTAATTGCCGTCGAAAAATGCACGCTGATTGAGGTGAACTCTGAACTCTGATGGCATTTCAACCGTAGTAGGATTTGGAACAGCATCGGAAAATCCAGCTGATTGTGACCAATTTTCCTAGTTTACACAGTGAAAAATATGTAGGAAAATTTTAAGAATTATTCCTAGATAAATTACAAATTTATTTTGATTTTTTCCAAGCTGTTTAATATTTTTAGAAATTGTTGCAGTCTTTAAAAGTTTTTCTTTACACTTTAAATCAGTTTTTCTTTAAGAATCATTTTATTTTACTTCATTAAAATCTTTAATTTATATTTATTTACTAGTTTTATGAACATAAAATATTTTTAATTAGTTTTTAGATTTTTTTTCTTAGTGAAGACACGTGCTCGACGGGTTGGCTTCGTTCGAGTTGAGCTCCAGCGCACTTTGTGCCAATATAGGCAATGGCCAGAAACGGTGTGAGATCGAAATTTGTTGGAATGCAAATCAAATTAGACACACACACGTACGTACAGGGAGAGAGTGGGCCTTGTCCTGCCAAGGACTCCTTCTGTTTTAAGCGTGGCTCAAAGGCCGGGGATGCTTTTAATCAAAAACAGCAATGCAGCGCGGACCTGAGTGGGGTTTTTGGGGCAGCAGCAAAAATATGCGGCTGCTGCTGCTGCTGCTACTGCTGCTGGCCTTGGGCACAAAGTATCGACATACACATCCTGGCTGGGAAACTAGCCTTTCAACGAGCCTGATTGCATTGACCATGGAGGAACAGTCGCGACCTCTTGCCACTTGCCACTTGACTTTGGCCCGTCGCCCTGCCTGTTCCTGCCTCTTTCTGGCTTTTTGTTCTGTTTTGGAAGGTTAATTTCCGGAAGAGAAAAGACAGAAAGAGAGAGAGAGAGGGGAACTTTCTCTGAAAGGAAAAATAATTTCCCAGTCTCAACAACAGATGCAAGCTTAGATAAGATTTTCTCTAAGCAAATACTTGCTGTTGACTTGTTAATTATGATTCTTTTAAGTGGTTTTTGTATTTATTATTTAATATTCTTAAATATATTTAAAACTTTTATATTCTTTTAAATGTTGTAAATATTCTTGGACATTTAGTACTCTTTAATTAATTTAATTCTTTAAAATATTAGAACTCTTTAAAATACTGTAATATTCTTTAAAATTCTTCCAAATTCCTTCAAAATTGTTTGTCTTAAAAATTGTTTAAAATTCTTTAAAATTCTTCAAAATTCTTCAAAATTATTTAAAATTCTGTAAAATTCATTAATATGTTATAAAATGCTTTTAACTTCTTCGAAATTCTTTAAAATTCTTCAAAATTCTTCGAAATTCCTTTAATTTTTAAAAATTCTTGAAATTCTTTAAAAATCTTTAAAAATCTTTAAATATCTTTAAAATTATTTAAAATTCTATAAATTTTGTACAATTCCTTATAATTTTATAAAATGTTTTAAACTTCTTCGAAATTCTTAAAATTTTTTTTTTAATTCTTCAAAATTCCTTAAAATTTTTCAAAATTCTTTAAAATTCTTTAAAATTCTTTAAAATTCTTTCAAATTCTTTTAAAATTCCTTAAATTCTTAAAAATTCTTTACAATTATTTAAAATTCTTTTAACATTTTTAAAACCTTTAAAATTATATAAAGTTCTTTACATTTTTTAAAAATTCATAGAAATTCTTTAAAATTTTGTTAGGAATCCCTACAAAAATCAGTTTAAAATCAGTTGTTAAGGCTATTAATATTTCCGGCTTTTGCGTTCAGTCACCATCACCTTTTATATTTTTTTTGTGTCCATTTGTAGCTTGTAGGCGTAAATCTAGCCAGGAAAAGCGAGGAAAAACTGGAGTGAAGTTAGGGGGAAAAAAAGGAGTAGGTGGACAGGTATCCCTGGCAGAGGGACTTGGCTAAGGTTAAAGGAATATGAAACTATTATCCTAACGAGGAACAAGGTGCCACGCCCCGCTTTCAGCTTGTTTGCTGGCTTTGTGTTCCGTTCATTTGCCTGGCTTTCTTTCCGCTCACTCAAGTGCTAGTACTCCTCACCAGCTCCTCCTCCTGACCAACTCCTCCTCACCAGTTCCTCATCACCAGATCCTCCTCCTACTCCTCACCAGCTCCTCCCCCACTTCCGCTTCATTCCTGCAGCTACTTCCGCTTGTCCAGGACATTCTTATCAGCGTCGCACGTTTTTATCATAAATTTTACACTCTGCTTGCAATTTTTCGCTCGATTTTTGTGGGCAGCCTTAAAAAAAATGAAAAAAGAAAGGAAAATCCAGAAAAAGAGGCGGCGGAAAGGGGAGGGACGCATAAAATGCCAGACGACACACCATCATTGGATTTCCAACTGAAGCTGAAGCTGATGCTGAAGCTGAGCGCGGCTCTTGTTGAGTTTTGTGTCCCATTAAAATACTTTATGAGGCGAAGGTTATGGCGACATTACGTAATTTTTGTGGAACAAGTGTTGGCCAAGCTGTGAGCCCCCAATATCCTTCCCATTCTCTCATTTATTGTTTATCAATTTTACGAGGACAGCTATAAACAGGAGAGGGAGAGAAAGCGAAGGAATAAGGATTTCTGAAGGGAAACAAAAGAAAAAAATATACAGTTGAGAGTGCTTTTTAAAATGATCTTTTTTTGTTTAGTATTTAATTTTCTTAGTATTTAATTTTTTTTAGTATTTAATTTTTTTAGTATTTAATTTTTTTTAGTATTTAATTTTTTTAATATTTAATTTTTTTAGTATTTAATTTTTTTAGTATTTAATTTTTTTAGTATTTCACTTTTTTAGTATTTAACTTTTTTAGTATTTAACTTTTTTAGTATTTAACTTTTTTAGTATTTAATTTTTTAGTATTTAATTCGTTATATATATATTTTGGTGGTTTTTAGTGTGACTTCTTGGCTTAAAGTATATTTCAAGTATTAAACAAAATTAACAACAAGTAAAATCAAAAGCTTAGATTGTTTTTTAATATTTGAAATATTAAATTAAATTAACAAAATGCAAAATAATGAAGATCATAATGATTTAATGTGCTTTTTAATGTGTTTTTTTCACTTAAAATATATTTAAAATACATAATTTTATTACCAAAAAGAAAACTCAACCGAAATTTAGCTCGATTTTATATATTAAACATTTTTAAGGTATTTAAATGTGATTTCTAGGCATTAAATATATTTTAAATATTTCATTTAATTAAAAAATAAATAATTAACATCTAAAAGACCATTTTAAAGTTAAGTTTTTTTTGATTAACTTTATTTTATATTTTTAAAAAGCATATTAATATAATTGTGAGACATTTCGTTGCCTGAAATATAGAAAAAAATGTGATTTAATTTATTAACTTCAACTATAGGTATTTCTTTGGCATATTTTTAAAATTCCATAAATAATTCCAGACCAAAGTTTCCTTTAATATTTAAATTGATAATTTCCTGCATTTAATTTGACTTTAAATCCTTAAAAAAATATATCCTTCCTTTCATATTTACTCACAGAGAGTAATAATTATTTTTCTGTATGTGTTTAAGTGGCCAGGCCATTCCTTTCAGCTTTTCTCGGGATTATTTACACAGAAATCCCTTACATGGCCATTATATTATTATTATTATTATAATTATTATTATTATTATTGGAGCTTCGCCTTAACTCAGCTCAACTCACTCGTTGATTGGCATAATGACGATGATTATTGGCCCACTTTACGGCCTGGCGCTGAAAAGGGCCAACGTATACGCAACGTTGCGTATACGCCGCGTGTGCCGTTGCGTTTGCAATGATCATTGCTGCTGCTGCTGCTGCTGCTACTGCTGCTGCTGCAACGGACACTTGTGCAAATGAAGTGTGTACACAAAGTATCATTCACGCTATCATTGACACCAAACAAGGGGGGAAAATTCCGCCAGGGTGGCGGAGTGCCGCAGTATCGCTGTTTCAGTGGCCAAGAGCGGCGCAAAAACAAGTTTGTTAACGCAGTCAAAAGTTGTTTTCCCCCATTTTTCTTTCTCTTTTTTTTTATTTTTTATTTGCTTCTCCGTAAAATAAAATTTATTTTCTCGATTAAAACATGTGCATGTTTGTGTGTGCTTTCGGGATTTTTCATTCGCATTCATTCATATGCTGCACATTAAAAGGTTCTTATTGATTTTATTTTTCAACCTTCTCGGGGAAATTAACGCAAGCGAAATTTATGATTATGCCGAGGCAGCCAAGAGGCGCCACAGCGAGAAGGGGGGGAACACGTTGCTAGGCACAGTGGGCACTCGAGTTGAGATATTTTATTATAATTTATATAAAAGAGAGTATTTATTGAATTTTAAATATTTTTTAAGACGAAAATTAGGTGTGTGTTAGGGCTTTTTAATGTATTTTGTTGTGGAATAAAGAAAATTGTTAATTTTTAGATATAATAATTAACTTGTATAAATTTATTTACTTTAATATTATTTATTTTATTTTTATATGTTTTTCTTTGCTTTATTATTAATTTACTTTATTATTTTTTGCATTTTGTAGATATTTTTATCCCTTTACTTTTAAATTCTTTAATTTGTAATTTATTTTTTTATTTTATTATTTACTTTCTTACTTTATTTATTTAAAATATATTTAAAATAAATAATTTTAATACCAAAAAGAGAAATCAATAGCTTAGAGAAGTGAATTTTTGCTCGATTTTGTCATTAATATATTTTAAGGTGTTTTTTAGTGTGATTCCTTTGTTTTAAATATATTTGAAATATTTCATTTATTTATATTTACTTTCTTACTTTATTTATATAGTTTTTATTTGCTTATTTACTTTATTACTTTATTTATTTAGTTTTTATTTATTTATTTTCATCTTTATTTATTTATTTCCGTTTTTAATTTTTTGTTTCCCTATTTCTTTGATTATTTATATATTTTTTTCTTCACTTTCTGGTTCACTCGAGCGAGGCTTCACTGTTATTACCCATCACCCGCTTCTCTCTTCCCCTCCCATGAGCCGCAGCAAAGTGCAATTTTCGCAGCAGCTGTTATTGCATTTGATATTAAAAAATAGCAGCTCATCGCCATCATTAGCATCATCATCGTGCGCGTTGATCATAATCATCATCATCATCCTCAGCATTTAATTGAAAAGTGAAATTGATTTCCTCGCCGTCTTCTCTCATCTCCTACTTCTTTTTTTGCCAAAGAAAATTGTTTTGTTTTGTTTACTTGCGTTTCTTCTGTGCATTAATTATGGAAAATTATATTTTTGATTTTTGCACGCAGCAGACATTGCTTGTTTCGTTATTTTTTTTCGAGAAAAAGGATGGATGGAGAGCACACTGCTCATTATTTGCCATTTTCTTTTGTTTTAATTGCTGCATTTTTCCCGTTTGTATTTCTCGTTGTGCGTTTGTGGCCACAATTATTTCCATGGAATATTAAAATGATACATTCCATCCCATACTCCACTCCTCACCATTCCATTCCTTTTGTTTCTTTTATTGTTAACGTGCTTAAAAATTCCATTAACTTGCACAAAGCTATACAAGTTTTTTTTTATATTTTTAGTAAAGCAAATTAGAGTGGTTTGTGGAAAATAATAGGGATATGCTTTGGGGGGGACTGAATAAAAATTCTGTGAATTTTTAAATATTTTAGGAAGAAGAATTTTATAGAAAAATTAAGGAAATTGTAGCTGAGATATATTTAAACTTTTCTACTGCTTAAAACTTTGATATTTGTTTCAAGATATCTAAATAATTTCTTTGTTCTTTGCCAACATATTTAAAGGTAAAAAAATCTTAAGAATTTTGGAATTAATTGTTAAAAAATACCTGTGCCTATTACTTAATCAAAACAATTAAATACTCAAAGTTAAGCAACTTGAATTCATTGAAAATCACTTTAAAAGACGCCTCTGTCTCTCAGAGGAGGGGATGGCATATCTGTGACTTTTTAAATACTTTAAGAAGAAGAATTTTATAGAAAAATTAAGGAAATTGTAGCTGAGATTTATTTAAAATTTTCTATTGCCTTAAATATATTTTAAAACTTTGAAATTTGTTTTAAAATAATCTAAATAATTTCTTTGTTCTTTGCCAACATATTTAAAGGTACAAAAATCTTAAGAATTGCTTAAAAAAATCCCTGTACTCAAATTACTTAATTAAAACAATTAAATACTCAAAGTTAAGCAACTTGAATTCACTAAAAATCACGTTAAAGGCGCCTCTCTCCCAAAAGAGGGGATGGCATATCGAATGGCAAGCACTAAACAAACTATTTGCCGTTTTCCCCAACCAAAACCCAACAGACACACAGACATATACTTATGTCAGACACTTGAGAACAAGTTGGAATTTATTTGCACTTTTCCTTCATGTTTTTCTTGCAGTGGCAGCGCCGAAACTTGCAACTTGCAACTGGTTGGAGCAAAAATAGCGAAAAAGCAAGGAAGAAGGCAACCAAAGTGTTGCCATAGAATAGAGTGAAGCGGAAACGGATATATATCCCGTTCCCAACTCTGTCTCTATATAAAGATATATATATATACTGGCAAGATGCCGTCACCAGCAATAAATAAAACAGGACGCAGTGTTGCCAATATGCTGCAACTCCTGGCAATCGCTCTCTCCTGCTGCTGTCTGCTGGTGAATGGCCAACAGCAGCAGCAGCAACACTTGAAGTACCAGCAATTGCAATATCAAATGCAACAGCAATATGAATACCAGCAGCAGCAGCACTATCAGCAGCAGTTCCAGCAGCAGCAGCAACAGCAGCAGCAGCAGCAATTGACACCCACAGCAGCATTGGCTCAGCAGCAGCAACAGCAGCAACACGAGGAGCAAATCGACCTGCTGTCCACTCAGCCAACTCAGGTGAGCGATAATCACCGACAAGCAATCACAATTTATAACAATTATTATGGCTACACAGGGGAAAATTTCATTTAACAATAGAACCATTTGTCTTAAATCTACCAATTTAATAGAATATTATTTGAGGCAGCTTTCTATGTTGAAATTAAGAAAAATTGCCTTGAGTGTCTTTGGTACTCAAGTGTTTATTTATTTTTAATGGAGAAAGAAGCTCCTAAGGTTTGAAAGTACCTGAAGAATATAAATATTGCATCGATATTTGCATCGATATTTACATTGATATTTACATCGATATTTGCATCGATATTTACATCGATATTTGCATCGATATTTACATCGAATTATTGAAAACTTTGATTGTTTTGCAGTTTGCATATTTCTTTTACATTATCGGCTTTTTTAGTTAAATTCTTTTGGTAATTTTTATTTATTTTGTAAGGAAAAAATTACCTAATTTCCCCTAAATCAATTGTTTTTTTAGTTCTGTTTTATAATATATTTTATGGGATATTTTCTCATATATATATTTTTTTAAAGCACAAATAGTTGTGGTTTTCATTACACAAAAATATATATTTATTATAATAGTATTTATTTTATAAACAGTATTTTGCCTAACATTATTATTTTAATAATAAAGTAAAAATTAATATTAGGCAAATTGTTTTTTATAAAATAATTATATCATAATAAATATTTTATTATAATAATTATTATTACTATGACATTATTGTGGGTATAAAAATATAATAGAAAAACGTTGCTTTAAAACATATATTTACCTCAAATAATTAAATTCATAAAATAATCCTGTTTTCTCTAACAAAAAAATATAAAAACGATTATTATTTTTTTTTATATCAATATTGATATTGATAAGGGTATTATTTTTGGTTCTGTGTGAATCTCGACCTGGTGCTTTATCCCGAAAAATAAACCCAGCTCATTGTGTAATTAATTGAACTTTGGGAGCTGCCAGAGTTGCCGCAGCTGCTACAGCTGCTGCTGCTGCTGCTCTGCACATCTGACTCTGGCTGGCAAATTGAATTTGATTTTGTTGAGCTCTCAGTTTCCAGTTGCCAGTTGCCAGTTCCCATCTCCCAGTTGGCAGTTCTCGGAGGAGGAACAGCAGCAGCTGCAACTGCTTAAAAACCAAATCCCCAATTGCCAACTTTTCGTTTTTCCAGCAGCAGCATCAGCATCAGGCACGGCCGGCTTTTGTGGCCCCGCTGCTGGATTGGCCCACAGCCAGTGAACCTCAAGTTCAATAAGCTGATTAACTGAATGAAATCAGCAATGAAAATGAAATAGAAAGTGCCTGCTCCGGCTTTTTGGCTTGACTGGGCTCTGGGCTGGGCTCGGCTTGGCTTCGCTTTTCTTTTCTTTCCTTTTGTGTGCTCTCGAGGCAACCGCAGTTCTTGGCAATTTGCGGCTGTTAAATGATTAATTTGCTTTTGATAGACTTTAAGTTATATTTAATTAGCAGGCGGCCACACAAGAAAGTAAAAAAGAAATGGCAAGAAAAGAAAAAAAAATGAGAAAAAGGTTTCTTTAGAAAGGAAGTTGGCCAAGTTGGCAGCTCTGTGTGGGGACTATCTTTTAGTCCCGAAAATCGGGCAGCCTTTAAGACACTTTTCTTTCTAAGAATTAAAATTTATTAACTGGTTTCTGATTAATTTTAATTAAAATAATTTAATTTCTAAACCAAAACAATCTCCATTTCATATATTAGCCTGGCAACCCTATCTGCAATTTGTAGCAAACCTCAACCAAAGATGACAAAAAAAAAAGAAAAGAAAATATTCCTACACGTTTGCTCTTCACACTCATTTTGGGAGGCACAAATTTCGAAATGGAAGAGTCACTCCACTTCTGCTAAGAGGAGTGGGTGACAACCCTGTTCGTGGCAAGCCTGTTAATTTCACACACGATTTGCTGCTTAGTTTTTGCACTTTCCGTCCGCACTCCTGTCACTGACTTCTCACACAGCCTTCGTTCGTCCTTCTTGTTTCTCCTCCTGGATTTTTTCCTTCCCTCTTTTCTGTTTTTTTTTTTTTTGTGACAAAAGGCGTGTCGAGCTTTTGTCAGGGGCCAAAAACCACCAAGTTCCCAAAGCCCCCACCTAACTCGTACCAAAATCTCATCCTGAAACTGCAGAGAGAGAGAGAGAGAGAGGAAGAGCGGGTGAGCTCTAAACCAACTTTTGCAGGACAAAACGTGGCAGCGTTTTGTAGATTTTTAAGTCCCATAAATTTTAAGTGTCAATATATAAAACCGCATATGTGCGGGGCCAACAATGGATGCGCCATGCCATGCGGGGGGCGGGGGCGGAGGCGGGAATCCCATTCGCAGCGGCGAACAGCGGCGAAATTCAGGGAGGGATCTGGTTTTGCGGCCAGGGGCGGATCGTCGGATGGGGTGGCCAGCGGCGAGTCGAAATTCATAAATTTAAGCGTGAAACGAAACGAAATGGTAAAATAAAATGCAACCAGGAGAAGCAAAGGAGCCAGCGAATGTTCTCTGGTGATGGGATTTTGTCTATGGGAAATATATAAATTGTACAAAATTTTTAGAGTTATAATTTGTATCAAAATGTAGGAGAAGGTATTGATTTATTTGTACTCTGTTTGCTTGAATTATTAACTAAGCAGTAGGAAAGTTATAAGCCATTGGCTATGGGGGAAGTTATTGCAAATATATTATTTTCCAAGTATTGGAAAAGTTATTGAGATTATATCGAGGAGATTGTTTTGTAGCACGTAAATTTGTATAGATTTCTTGTTATTTATTTATTTATTTTTTAGGGGCTTTTGGGAACTCTTTTATTAATTTTCTTAGGCAATTTTTGAGCATTTTAAACTAGTAAACAGAGGTGATTCAGTATTTGTTTGGTTTTTGATTTAAATATGTCTTAAAACATTTCTTTTAGTGGCTTAAGCAGCGGGTTCTGAACTGACTTTTGTTGATTTTTTGTGGGTTTTATCAAAGTTGCTTTAAACTGACTTTTGTCTATATTTTTAAGATCTTTGAAACGATTTTTTGGCTGTGTTTTCGGAGTGTTTTTTTAAGAAGTTTCTGTTAGCGTTTAAGGTTGATATTTTGGAAAGTTTCTGAGTCAAAAATTTAATATATTTTGTAAATTTATAAAAATTCAAAATATATTTCATAAAAATTCTTAGTTACTTGACAGTTTTCTGTGGTATTTTTTTAAATTTTCCATAGTCCTGACCCATAACAATCGCTGGCAGGGCTTTCGTGTCACGAAACCATCCCTGGGGAACGACACATAAATTATATGAATGAGGTTTTTTGCTTTATAGTTGCGCGTTCCGTGTCTGTGGCCGAGGGCCGCCGTGTGGTGGCCATTCCGGGGCCAAGCTACCAAGCTCCTCTTGGCTCCATGGACTTGCTGCTCGTCCTGACCATTGCCGCACTCTAATCCCCCCGTCTGGGGGCCTTGTGTGGCTTTTATTTTATTGCAAACTTCAAATAAAAACACCAGCAGCAGCAGCAACAGCAGCAGCAACAAAAAGTTGTTAAAAAGAAAAACGGGTCGAGGAAAAGTGGAAATATTTTGTATGGAATAAAACACAGCAGCAGCGGCAGTATCAACAAGAGGGGAAGTCCCAAACTCTGAGCATACAGTGTGACCAAATAGTAAGCCGAGACGGGGGGCAATCAAATCAATTTGGACTGCCAATCGAGAGTCCACCGAGCCATGACCACCGCCACCACTGCCGCCGCATCAAAATCACACGGAGGACGGCGGCGGAGGCGGAGTTCAAAGTGCGGCGTTTAATAATCGATGGGTTCATCAATCAGCCTAGGCTTCATTTTTCACAGCAGAGGGAAAAGAATGAGTTGACACAAAAGTCCGAGTAGCAACAGTCATTAAATTCAATAAAACGCTTGATTTTGGTCATATTTTCAGCTGGTTCAGAGGCCTAGAAAAAATGGTGCTTAAGTGTTTTAAATGGTTTTAAATTATTTGAGATTTTTTTTTTGATTGAATTTTGCTTATACAAAATATATATTCCAGGTTTTTAAAGGGTTTCTGCTTATATAAAAATATTTCGTTATTTTATAAAAGAGTTTTTGCTTATAAAAACGCATTTAAGGTTGAGTTTGAAGGGTTTTGTTAGTTAAAAATTTTTAAGGTTGATTTTTAAAAGGGTTTTTGCTTATTAAAAAATATTTAAAAATATTATAATAATAATATTATATTATTAATAATATTATCTAAAAAGTCGTTAATTATATAACCATTTAATGAGCTTTAAAAAATGTTTATATGAGTTTATGTGCCCAAAAATTAATAAATCTCATTAGAGAATTTATAGAAAAATTAAAAATAATATTATTTATTTAAATATTGGTTTAAACTATCAATTTTTATGGAAATCTACTTATAAAAAATTGTTTATTACTTTAATATTCTTAAAAAGGTACAATGTTAAACACAGAAAATTATAAATATTTTTTGAGGCTGCCTAAAATATTGTTAGGTGTTCTTTGAAACTCTAAATATAATAAATTTTGCTATTTAAGTGATTAAAAATTAATTTTTGACTGGTAGCTATAAAGACTTTATATTTTGAATGATCAATATTTCGAATATTTCAAAAATTAATCTAGAAACCTTAAAATAATATAAGATATTGAAAAATATATATATTTAAAGGCTGTAAATTCAAAACTTAAAACATATTATTATATCCTTTATTGAAATATTATTTAAACATTAAAACTTTGCAAATCTTCGAAGTTTTTCCCTCAAATTTATCAATATCTCTAACACTTCTTATTCAATTTAAATTTAATTGGTTTTCTGCCACTAAAATTGTTAATCAATCAATAAAGTCCTTAAATTTTGTTAGTAAAATCTCCCAAGAATTTATGCTTAAGTGGCTGTCAGGGAAATTTCTTCAAACTAAAATACAAAAGTCTGGCAAAGTTTGATAAATGAACTTTAAGACAATTACAAATTCGTAGCTAAATTTCTTGTGATGATTAATGCATTTAAAATAGTTCAGTAAAAAGTTTCAGTTCAAGTTTGTAAAAACAATTATGAGCACTTAGGCACTTAGTAATATCTTAAAATAATATTTTCAACTATGTATCAATAAGCTAAAAAGTTTACTCAAGTTTTTGGCAAACAAAATAAGACCGCTAAACATGATGGTTTTGATATTTATGAACGTTTTCCTCGATACCGCCCGCAAAGGCCAATTAAGATGAAATTGTAATTACAAAATTTGTAGCTCGCTTATTAGGGCCGCCAGCAGCTGGGAAAACCAGGGAAAATAGGGTGGCAAAGAGGCAGGGAGAATGCAGAGGAGAGAGAGAGAGGAAGAGAAGAAAATGCTGTTAAGAGGAAAACCCCGTTGAGACGCCGTGTCAGTCAGCGGCAAAGCTGAAAATCGCTTAAGATTAATGATGCAAAAAATTGAGCATCATTAAAGAAAGTGAAAATGGAATTAAGTGCAAGGCGAAATGAGGGGAAGAAGGGGAAAATCCTGAAAAAAAACGAACACACATAAAGTGCCGGAAAAAAAGTACGTGCAACACGCAAGGCGGAAGAAAATGGCGGCATAAAACTTAACAACAATAAGCGACAGAGGCCAAAAAACGACCTGAAAACAACAACTGAAGCAGCATTAGAAAATGTTGCCACATTTTGGCGGTTTACTTTTAGAGTGCACTTTAAAAAAAATATATTTTTTATATATAAAAAAATATCTAGGAAATACAGGAATTAGAAATTAAGGGAAATATTTACTAGCTAAAGTTTTAGGGCTTTAATAAATGTATTTATTTTTATAGATTTGATTTTAAAACTAGTTTCACCTTAAGAAATATTTCTTAAAATTTATTTTAAATATTTTTTAATGAAAAGAAAATTCAAAAAAATGTTTTAACTAATAATTTTTTTTATGCTGTGAGGGATTCACAAAATATTTATATTTTATTTCTTTTCAATATGAAAATGACTTAAAAACTATTTTTAACTCAGAAAATATTTTTAAAAATGTATATTAAATATTTTAATAAGCAGAAAATTCTAAATAATTCTTTAAATAATAATTTTTATTTTTTATGCTGTAAAAGCTTCACAAAATATTTATATTTTATTTCTTTTCAATATGAAAATGATTTAAAAACTATTTTTAACCCAGAAAATATTTCAAAAAATTTATATTCTATATTTTAAATATAAAAAAATATAGAAAATGATCTAGGTATTTTTTTTAATATTTTTATTTCTTATTTGTTACTTTTTCTTGTTGTTTTTGACGCTGTCTGTGTGTGTGTGTGTTTGGGTCATGACCCCGAAAGTCTATCTGTGTGGCAAAGTAGTTGGGCCAAGTGCCATGTACGTGCAGCGGAAGCGGAAATGGCAAATGCCGTCACAGAACGCCCTCGCTTCACGGCTACGCCTCCCCCCTCTAATGTCTTGAGCAAGTTGTCTCCTCTTTGGGGAACTACCCTCCCCCCTTTTCCCTCTCTCTTTATTTTCCTGATAAGCCAAGTCAGCCATTGAGCCAGCGAAATGATGACAACAAGTTGGCCAGTTAGGGTTCATGGCCCGAATAAAACACTTCATAAACTATGGACAACTTGCGAATTTTCGCACATTTTTAAGGGGATTCTAGCATCGATTTTGGTTTTGGGTTTTATTTACGATAAAACTGGCTAACATTTTTGCTAAGCTGTTGTGACTAGAAGGGAGTTACTTGGAGTTTAGAAAAATAAATAAAGATAAAAAGGTTAGAAAGTTATTTAAACTCTAAATAAATATATAAAAATATTCAAATAATATATTATTTAGGTTTGTTGATTTTCTTTTGGTAATTTCTTTAATACATTAATTTTTAAGCTGAGATTAACTAAGAAAACTAACTAAAAATCAAGGAACCTGAAATTCTTATTCCTTTAACATTTTCCTAACCTCTGGTTAAATTTTTAATTCATTTTTATTATTTAAATATTTTAATTTCTTTAATTCATTTATTTTAAAGCTGAGATTAACTAACAAAAGAAAAAAAAAGAAACCTTAATTTCTATTCCTTTAACCTTTTCCTAACCTCTGGTTAAATTTTTAATTTTTCAACTTAAACTAAAAAAAAACCCACAAATTTCTTAATATTCAAGAAACTAATAATTAATTAGATATTATCACAGATGAAGCTGAGTTTAACTAACAAAAGAAAATCAAGAAACCTAAATTCTTATTCCTTTAACATTTTCCTAACCTCTGGTTAAATTTTTAACTTTTAACTTTTCAACTTAACTTAAAACCTGCAAATTTTTTATATGTTTAAGAAACTAATTGTTAATTGGATATTATCACAGATGAAGCTGAGTTTAACTAACAAAAGAAAATCAAGAAACCTAAATTCTTATTCCTTTAACATTTTCCTAACCTCTGGTTAAATTTTTAACTTTTAACTTTTCAACTTAACTTAAAACCTGCAAATTTTTTATATGTTTAAGAAACTAATTGTTAATTGGATATTATCACAGATGAAGCTGAGTTTAACTAACAAAAGAAAATCAAGAAACCTAAATTCTTATTCCTTTAACATTTTCCTAACCTCTGGTTAAATTTTTAACTTTTAACTTTTCAACTTAACTTAAAACCTGCAAATTTTTTATATGTTTAAGAAACTAATTGTTAATTGGATATTATCACAGATGAAGCTGAGTTTAACTAACAAAAGAAAATCAAGAAACCTAAATTCTTATTCCTTTAACATTTTCCTAACCTCTGGTTAAATTTTTAACTTTTAACTTTTCAACTTAACTTAAAACCTGCAAATTTTTTATATGTTTAAGAAACTAATTGTTAATTGGATATTATCACAGATGAAGCTGAGTTTAACTAACAAAAGAAAATCAAGAAACCTAAATTCTTATTCCTTTAACATTTTCCTAACCTCTGGTTAAATTTTTAACTTTTAACTTTTCAACTTAACTTAAAACCTGCAAATTTTTTATATGTTTAAGAAACTAATTGTTAATTGGATATTATCACAGATGAAGCTGAGTTTAACTAACAAAAGAAAATCAAGAAACCTAAATTCTTATTCCTTTAACATTTTCCTAACCTCTGGTTAAATTTTTAACTTTTAACTTTTCAACTTAACTTAAAACCTGCAAATTTTTTATATGTTTAAGAAACTAATTGTTAATTGGATATTATCACAGATGAAGCTGAGTTTAACTAACAAAAGAAAATCAAGAAACCTAAATTCTTATTCCTTTAACATTTTCCTAACCTCTGGTTAAATTTTTA